>APFE030593375.1:48582-115555 GCA_000404065.3 Pinus taeda | reverse complement strand
CCTTTCCATCACCTGTGGAATGTATTGTAGCATTACCTCTCACTGTTGTTTCTGCTATTGCAACAACTACAACTAAGAATCATCCAGAAAAAACACTGAATCAACTGTGTCTCTACAATTGTCTATTGGGAAAATTGTGTTATTGTTGACTCTGCTACTGAGCCTACTGCTATGTTGTCAACACTGCTTTTCACTCCTCAGTATATGAATCAAACTGATCCTCCTACTACTGAATATTGTGGGCCTTTATAGCAAGGTAATGATCCATGAGTAGAACACCTCAATGGACCCTACCCAAAATTTTTCAACTCTGGGACTAAGGATCTACATCACCATACCTCACTCCTGGAGGTATATCAGCATGCATGGTGAAATATGATATACTCATATTGCTGTTGCTACTGATTTTTTGATGCTTTTGCATTGTTGCTACAATTACTGCAATAATGTGTCTGATATCCCCATATCCTGAAGTACTAGCTTCCATAGGAATGATCCCTCTGAAACGAGACTCCCTCTAAGTCTCTATCTCCTTATGGGAAATATTTCTGCTCCTCAATATACTAATATCAATGATCATAAGTACTTTTTGTGTCATTAAAATTGGCTCATTGATCTTCTAACTAGCAACCTTCTAGCTCCATTAAGAAGTCTGCACATAGGGTCTTCTGGATCTACCCTAAACTAGGGATCCATAACTTTGCCTCCTAACAACAAATTAATTCTTCAATGATCACTATACATGAGGAATTCAAGGACTGGTTCTAATGTGATTTCAGGGCTCTAATACCATGTAGAAAATTTAGTGATAGAAATGCAACTACTCAAGAAATTAAATCTAAATCAAGAGACACAATTCTACTCTACTACTCTTGGGAAAGTAATTCACAATTTAGAACAACATGCACAAACATGCATCATCAAATACACAAGTACACAAATGTTTCTAAGGGAAAGAGATTTCTAAAAACCCCTTAAGCTCATTTTTCATTAATCAAGTGAATTGAGAAACAATTACAATTATGATCTCTCACTCTTAGGATAAACTACAAGAGTAAACTTGTTCTTACTCTGCCTGCACGCGTTCTGCCTGCATTTGCATTCCCTGCACTCATTCCACCTACATTCGCACTTCCTGCACTCACATTGTTTGCACTTTCTCTACTTGCACTCGCACTTCCCACAATTGCTCCTATAACCAAGCGCAATTCTTGAGGATTGATCACCTGACCAATGCTCTAAACTGTACACTCAATCTAGTATATAATTAATTGTACATTGCCTTGGAATCTTCACCATAGTTGAGCAATTTGAATTCCTTGCATGCATGACCTATTTTTTGGTTGATTGGTCAATTAACTAGATGATCTCTGACTTAGAATATTGTCCCACTTCACAACTGATCTCCAACTGGCTCTAATAACTGTTAGAACTAGTTTAACTAAGTACAACTAAAAATAACTGGGCTAGATTTCTATAATTTAGCAATCAACGCATGCAAACTGGACTCCAAGCACAATAACTCAAATTTAGTGTTCTAATTGGAGTAAAAAGAGCCATGTCACCTTAGTTAACTACCTCCAGGTTGTCTGCTGATGTCGAAATTCGAATTTTCTCAATTTGACTATGCCTAAAGTCAAATTGTGTCTTTCTTGCTACACCTCTCAACATTAAAAACATCATAATATTTTCTAAGTAATATGTTTTTGGTCTCTAGACAAGTAAAACATTTGGGTTGTGACTCTAACATATTATTTTTGGAAGAATATTATAAAAAGCCTCTTTTTGTACAATATAAACTACAAATAATAGTAGCAATGAATTGAAGACTCTAGAAACAAGTTAACATGGAGTTAACTTTAAAGATAATGGAATATAAACTATCAATGAAATATTTATGTCTTTATTATTTTTTACTTTAATTTTGTATATTTAAACTAGAGCATAGGTACCAACTACAATGTAGCATCGCTTGAGCACATCTTTACTAAAATATTTAATTTACTAACATCAAGCAATCATAAAAGAACAAAGATAATAAATAAGTAATGCATCAAAGGCTATTGCATTCTTTTTCCTAATGTAATTATCTCATTGTTACAAGATTAGGTATATGCAATTTTAGTTCATTATTTTTTTACTTTAATTTAGCTCTATTTAAACTAAGAGGTAGGTACTAGATACTATATAGCACTTGTTTACATTCCAATCAGTTTACTTTCCAAAGATTCTTATTAAAATCTAAATAATATAGAGTTATTTCAACTTTGAGTCTATTAAATATTGACAAAAATTAGATATAATTTTAGAAATGAAATTTATCTCCGTATTTCATAAATTGTAAATTAAAAAAATATGTTAATTTTTTATTTATTTATGTTTTTATCATATATTTTTCTTGTAAGCTTAGTAGGGCCTTTCATTCATTCATTTTGAAAGCAGGTTACAACCAGAAAATACATTCCATGGCCTCAACCTGCCCATTGGGAAACCATGTATGTTGGCCATTATAACGCATTATAAGCCATCCAAAATCTAATATTCTTAAGTGTGTCAAAATTAGCCTTATAGGCCTAAATGTCGATTCTTAAGTGTGTCAAAATTAGTCTTATAGGCCTGAATGTCTAAAATCCAGTTCACTCTTAACATGTTAACATAAGTATTGCTACTTGACATATACATACTGAAAATCTAACAAAAGGAAATAACTAAAACTATTCATCAGAGGACTCCACGAGAGTTGGGTTCTTTGCACTGGAACTTGGTAATTCAGATTGAAGAAGGCACAAAATGTGCTTCTCAATATGACCCAGACAGACATTCTATTGTTGAATTTGGAATTGAACAAGTTGGAATTCTTTCTTAATTTCCTCGAATACATGATCAACTTTGATAGACCCTGTTGCATTCATGATAGCTCTAGCTACTATGCTCTTCATCATCCAATATAGGTAAATTGTCTACTTGTACTGGGTGAGACGACCACGGGTATGGATAGGATCAGGTACCAGCAGGTGACAATATTCCACCTCAATTTCCTGCTTAGCTAGGTGGTTAAGGCCTGCCTCCCAACCTATTATCATCTGTCTTCCTGCTCAGGAGTACCTGTTGTATATGTGTGGGCCACATTAGTGATGTGTTGGGCATCTAATTTTCTTCCACTTCTCATTGGCGGCCTCAAGGAGGATACTCCTTGACCTCCTGAGGACTCTCTCTTCCGACTGCGTCTGCAACCCACATTTCCAGATTGATTGGTGCCCATGGATGGTCTTTCCATCTCCGTCGACCTTTTTTGAGATATACTATAATCGACTACCGAGACCACTGAATGAGCGAATACCCTTGGCTCGTCGACGAGGCGGTCCCTCCAATTATAAACCTCGTGAAGAATTACAAATAACATGAGCATGAAACAAGAAACATTAAACTCAAGAAAAGTGAAAGCAAAACAAGATGTGTTGATCATCCTCCAGTAGTTCATTCTTCTCATTACCCACAGTCTCTGCTCAGTCATCTCACAGAGTAAATTAAATCCAGAGAGGGTATGCCTTTGCCATATGACATAACCACCCACCAATGCCTCAACCCCCTTCCCATGCATAAAAACACCTATACATTTTAAAACCAACACCGACGACAAGTAGAGAGTAATCACAAACCAATTCAACCAAACATGGAAACAACCATTCCACCCGGGCGGTATATTCTTTCCACACAGAGAAGCCCAAATTAAACAATACATTCCCATACATAGTAATAAGATACCATAGGAAATGGATATCAACTTGGAAACAACAATTTCAAAATAGAATTGATCCACACAGATATGCTCTTTAGATGAACAAACATTGCCAAGACCACATTCTCCCATTCGCATGGAGGGGCGAAAATCTGACAGGAATTTAGAGAACCGGTATGTCACGAGCAAGGATGGGTGGAGAGAAATGATACATACCCTATTACCCTCACCATCGATCCGACCTAAGTGATCTCCTACAACTGTTGCCTCCCCGCCAAGCTTTCTATCGAACAAGAACCACAGTTCTTCCTCACATCTCTTGGAACCTCTCTGTACCACAACACAAATGCATGTAATGCAATACCCACTACCACCACTTGGGATGTTATAATGCATCAACATTTAATGCATGTCGCACTACCTCCCATGCCTCCCATCACCTCCACTTGATCACACCTGTCACAATCACCCCTCCTCCATGCCTTCCATCTAATCACCATTACGTGATTCCTGAGTAGGACAATGACCTGGCCTGCACCCCGATCGGGGGATGTTTTTATCATATATTAAGAATAATGATGTAAATAATTATTATTTTTTATATCAATTTTGAATTTTAAGAAAAACAAATAATGATTGATTTGCTTTAATATTTTGTGCTTATAATTAACAAATTTGGAGAAAATTTTGTAGCTATCTCTTTAGTTTAAAAAAATCAATAACTTATGAAAATCAATATTATAAGAAATATTGAAAGATTGAGACTTAGTGTGAGTGTAAGCAAAGCATTCTAAGATAAAGCATTTTCCATTAGCATAGATGATTTTCATGAATATCATTACCTTCTTATTCAAGATGATTCTTTAGGATGCCAAGGATCTCACCACAAGTGGTTAAATGGTCTTTTTACATTAGGAAATTTGAAATTGACAACAACATTTTTTTTTATTGACAATGTTGGGTATTCATATATAGTGTTAAAATGAGTCATTTTTGTTGAAGTGTGATAGGTAGTGTTGTGTCACCATTATGTAAGGTGTAACCATTTGTGTCACTGCAATTCATAATCATTGACAAAGTTCTTCAAGTACCCTTCAAGGGATTTGTTTACCACTTTATCCATTTGTCATTGGATGGTATGAGATACTTATGGTTAATCAGGTTGCTACTGACTTTTGAGTCCATAATTTAATTGTATTTATCTTTTTCATGATACTCAAATGGAGTGAGTATATTTTGTCAATCAATTTATGAATATAAATATGATATGTGTTGTCCCTTTGTGGACCACCACTTTTCTTGGAAATATTTGTTAAGGAACTTATCGAGCAAAACCTCTAACTCAACTCAAGAGAGTAAACACCTTCTAACCTTATCCATCAAAGAAGGAAACGTCTATAATCAATGAATTCTTGGTTTAGTAGATTCTTGATTCAATCTTAAATTTTCCAAAAAGTTAAACCAAATTAAGATAAAAAAAGGAAAATACATTGTAACAAATAGTTTTACTATTGATCATGTTGGAAATATGTTGTCATTCACGGCAAAGGAAAATATTGTTGGAAAGGGAAAAGAATGGAAACTTTAAATTCATTTGATGATAGAGTTATCATTAATTACATCATATGGCAACATATGATGAAGGTGTCAAAGGATGCCTCAGAAGATTAGGTTTCAGGCACAAGAAGAAGGGTGAAGATCAACATGGATGAAGAAGGTGCACAGACTTTGGGTTTATTTCTTATGTACTAGATCATGTCAGAGGTAGATGGATCCCACCTAGATGTAAGAGCTCTGAAAGAGATTTCCATTGGTATGCAGAAGTCTAGAAATGGCCTCTTGGTTTGAAATATATAGCTGATCAAAGTCATGTAATTCCAAGGTCAAACTAGGCAGATGTAAAGTTAGTTGGAGGTGTTTTGGAGCACATGGTTAGTTTGAAACACAAGCAAATGTAGTGGATTCCATAGCAGCACCGAAAAATAAAAAGGAATGACCAAATGTGGTAATCCAAGCATAGTAGCAAGATCATTTTTTATTGGATGGTGGCAGATCCCACCCAACAGATTTAGCCTGGAGATAACACCCTGGAGAAAGAAAAGGGCACACAAAGTTAAACTAGAATTATACAACATGTAGGAAAACTTTGGAGCAACAACACAACAGACAAAATTTCTATTGGTGCAGGTGAAGCCCATATGGCAGGTAAGCCCGCAACAGTTACCCCAATGGGTGCATCCTAGGAATTAGAAAAGAGAACCTTAAGAAGTTAAGCGAGATGAAGTAGAAGTGTAGAGGTGGCCTGAAAAAAACAACGACAAGCTTAACCATTAGTGAAAGACTTAATTGGGAAGCCCTCATATTGACATTAGAGCCCACTGAAGCTAGCCCGAAAATAATACAAGGCAGCAACTAGAGGAGCGTTGACTGAGAGAGGGTTTGTACAGGAATAAGCCAGGAGTCATTAAATTTTTATAGAAGGAATACGATGCAAAACAAGGTTGCAGGACCCTTCTCTCTTCTCTCTGAAAAAGGGACACATGGTAGCGTATTATGGGCCTAGGTGACAAAGGATTATGATGTTAGAACTAGAAAATGGGAGCATGATATTTGGCATTAATATTTGGTGTTTTTGGGTACCTAAATGGCCCATTTATAGGTGACACATGTCACGAAGCATAGGCTGACACATAGCATAAGTGATGTCAACATGATGTCATCCCATTGGTAAGACCCTGAAAGGTCTTGGAGTGGCACAAAGGAAGATTCATGGCATGATTGGGCATCGGGAATGACCTGGGCATGTTAGAGTTAACCTATCCCAAAGATATTTTCTATTGGATCTTGCTATTGCAAGAGGACCCCATCGGGATAACTCATCCCGTAAGGAAGACCCTAGTGGATTATAAAGGGGCATAAGATTATTGCGCTTGGTAAAGAGCACCATGAAGGTGGTTCCATGTTCGGAAAAATAATACCAAGGGCACAGAGGTTTTACAAAGGAAAATAAGACCTCGCATGCTTAAAAAGACTCTAACACCTTAAGGTTTGAGTAGTGGTCACAACACTAAGTCCTCTGGTGGACTAGAGGCTAAGCACAAGCACGAGAGGAGACATAATTAAAAATGGTCGTAGAGTTATTTTGGCAAGCGTAAGCACTTGGGTCTAGGACTTATATGGCACCAATGTTTAGCAGTGACGGTGTATCAAAAGGCTTCGGTCCTATGTTTAAAGTATTATGGAATGAATACTCGAAAGCTATACGTATGGAAATTCTTTGGAATAAAGCCTTTGGGCCATGACCAAAGGCCTTGGATAAATGATTCAGCATCTTGGTTTGGCGGTGTGGCAATATCTCGCATGGTCGATTGAGTTGACAACTATTTTGATACCATGTTATGATTAATAAATCTTTTGGGCTAATAGATGAATGAGTCAGAAACATGTGACAGTTTAGTGGCACTATTTGGTAGTTAAGCCAAACATAAGAACAAAATGCTAAATGCATGAATGAGTTGGAAGTAGTTAATAGGAAGAGTTAGCAATTTTGGTAAAACTGAAGGTTTTCCAGAAATAGAAAGTCTCAGCTAAATTCTGTAAAATGCCCGAATGAGAAAAATTAGAAGAAAATCTCACAAAATGAGCCCAAAACTGCATATCAAAGATTGAGAAGTTAATAGAACATACAAAATACTGGAACGAACAGGACAAAGGAAAAAATAAGGATTCATACAAGTATACAAGAAAATAATTGAAGCAAAAAATATAAGTCCATAATTATTTAAAAGTATAATTAGAAAGTCCAAATCAGAAAGTGGATAAATCCCACATGTGATAGAGAAACCCTACCTAGCATGGAGACCAAATTTCATATACTTAATTGTGCAAGCAATGAAATTTTAGTTACAACATTATAAATAGAATGAGGAGAGGAGGTACCCGATATCGGCGATGAAGAGCGGAAGCCCTATCGATTACTTGTGGGTCGCGCTTGACCAGATCCTCCTGCGAATGAGGGTCGCCATCCATCTTTTGCACGTCCATCATCCCCTGAGTCATACCTTGCTACTCTTGTGCCATATTTTTGCTAGTCCCCATATTCTCCATGCTCTTCTCCATGAGCTTATGCATAAGTTCTAGAAGGGTACATGTGATCAGGATGTGGACTATCATCTCATAGCAAATGGTTTGGTCAGATTTAGGGATAGGATGTATGTGCCAAACAATAATGACCTCAAGAAGCTTATCTTGAGGGAATTTTAGGCTAAGTCATATTCAGGTCACTCGGGATATCAAAAGACATTGAGAGAGGTGAATAAGTTCTACTATTGACTGAATTTGAAGAAGGAAGTGGTAGAGTTTGTGGCTAATGCTTGGATTGTAAACAGGTAAAAGAAGTCTAGTGTACGCATACAGGTGGATTACTACAGTCGATTCTGATTCTAGAGTGGAAATAGGAGGTCATTTCCATGGATTTCATTACAGATTTTTCGATGACATCCAAACAACATGTTTCTATTCTGGTTGTGGTTGACAAAGGTAGCACACTTAATTCTAATAAAGTCTACCTAGTCTGCTAATGATGTAGCACATGTATTCATCATAGATGTGGTGATATTGCATGATATTCCAAAGAAGATTGTGTCAAACAGGGTTGCTAAGTTTAGCTCTAGATTCTGGAAAGAGTTATTTGCAGGTTTGGGTACAGAGTTGGCCTTCAACAGAACTTATCAACCACAAACAGATGGACAAATAGAGAGGGTCAAGAGGATAATGAAGGACATGTTAAGGATGTATGTGATTCATCAGTAGTGAAAGTGGGAAGAATATCTTCCACTGGTTGAGTTCACTTACAACAATGGGTATCGGGAGTCTCTAAGGATGAGTATGTTTGAGGCATTTTATGGGTGGATTTGTAGTGATCCAGTGCATAGGGTATTTATAGGACTAGACATATTGGCAGAGATGTAATAGGAAATGCAGGTTATCAAGAAATATTTAGAGATACCATAGGATATACAAAAGAGTTATGCATATTAGAACATGATGTTTAAGGATTTTCAGGTTGGGGAATAGGTGTACTGGAGGATTAAGCCTAAGAAGAGATCCTTGGATCATGTGCCAAGCTGGCACCTCAGTTTTGTGGGCCTTCTGAGATTCTTGAGATGATTGGAACAGTAGCCTATTGACTTGCACTACCTCTGACAGTGAAATCCCATGATGTTTTCCATGTGTCATTGATTAGGAAGTATGTTAAATATGATGATCATGTGATTGAATCATCTGTATTGTAGGTGGAGCTAGAAGGAAAATTTCATCCGGAACCTTAGTGTATTTTGCAAAGAAAGATTTTCATGCTCCAGAATTAGGCAATCGAGCAGGTTAAAGTGCAGTGGAAGCACTTTGGGCTTGATGAAGCTACATGGGAGATGGTTGATTAGATGTGAGCTATGTATCCCTCTCTATTCGCTAGTTGAGTGGATGTCTTTCAGTATATGTTTTGGTGTGGTGTTTCAGTATGTGTATATATGTATATGGATGTAAATACTACCATGAGATGTATTATAAAGCTCCAATAAGTAGTATGGGTTTCATGTGGTTATGGTTGTTAGGTTTTTATGATTTTCGTGTTAGTTTTCTTTTCAGTAGGTTGATCATTGTAAATACTACACCGAGCTAAGTTATAAATCTCCATGGGTAGTATGTTTTACTTCTCAACAGTTTTACTAGTTATAGGTGTCATTGAACACCAAGGATAGTGTTCCCCCAAGGGGAAGGGTTGTGTAACAACCTTGGTCAAAAATCCATGTAATAAAGTTAATAAAGGCAAAATAATAACCAAGGTCATGGGACTGTTGAAACCACTCAGCCATATTAAACACACACAATAATCAAACTAGCAACACACAAAAGACAAACTGGAGGAAAAGGCAAAGAGCCATCATGTGGTCTCTCATTCTTATGTATATCTCTATTTTTATTCAAATAATTTAATAATACATTTAAATACATGAGCAAGTGGTCTTAAGATAGTGCGTCTATCGTAGACTCACTTGGTTGAGACGATTTACCAACTTACACACTAATTTAGGAATTCTCATCCAAACTAGAATCCTTAGTTTGAGGAATTCTCATGATTTTATTTATTTAATTTTATATTTTGATTTATTATTGATTTTTAAGAGAGTGATGCTAACATTCTCCCCCCCCCTCCCCCCCAATGATAAATCCAAAATGAACAAGGAACCATCTTCCAAGTTCTCAAGTTGATCCTCAAAAAAACATTTGCCTAAAAAACCGCCAAAGCTGGATGTTGAAAAAAACTCAAATCTAAAGAGAAGATTAATCAGCTGCATGTATGATTCATCTCTGAATGTCACTTGACAACTTCATCATGTGCCAAGCCACAAAAGGATCCAACTATCCTTTGCTTGAAATCAGCATCCAGTGTCCACTGACACAATTTTATGAACACCCATTGGCGTATTTGCTGATGATGATCACCCACTGGCCGATGAAGATGCCCACTGGCTGCTTCACTGATGTTGTTGAGATTTTTAGTCTGACAACCACTTGTCAATTTCATTTACATTTTCCGCCCTTTGTCAACTAAAAGGAGAGACAATCATTTGCATTTGATATCTAAACTCCCCCCTTTCAGGTGTAGGAGAGTTTCACTATTGTACTCCCCCGTTCAACTGCACGAGAGTACCATCGTCATTTGACTGTTGGCTGCAATATGTGTGAGTGAATCTGATTGTAAAACTTATACAATATTCTGGCTGTGGATGACCATTCCCAGGGATCAATCCATGAATAATTTATCTTCAGTCTAGCTGAGTGTCATTGGTTACAACATTTCTCTGATGTATGGTTGGACTTGCCACAATGGTGACAAGGATGGAGATGAAAACACTGATCTTCCAAATGACTGATTCTTTGACAATGAGAACATTTTGGTTTGTCTACAACTTGAGTTTGTATGTATTAATGTCTATCTGCAACTTGCGGAGAACTTGCTAAGGTGATATGTTCAAGTAATCCAGCACTGACGAATTGAATGGGCTTTGAATAAGCATGGATATGTAAGTTGTCATCATCTTTGACATATCCTAAGCTGCGTCAATTTTGATTACTTTGAATTTCTTCCCATGGCTTGATGATGGGTTTGGAAGAAATTTTCACTGGAACAACTTCAACACTTGAAACTAGTTGGATGAATGAGTTCGAATGATCAGTTGTATCTGGAAAAGACTTGGAAGAAACATGCTTCTCTTGTAACTCAATTCTCTGCAGTTGTGATTCTAGTTGAAGGAACTCAATCGTTTCATGTGCATGTTGAAGATGCACTTGAATGTTAGCAAGAGTGGTTTTGCTGATGTGCACCATGTCGTCGGTTGATGATAACATTAAATTGTGAAGAATTTGGGACAGTTGAATGTGTGTCACCATGTTGTCTTGCTTACTTTGAAGTCAGGCTCACTTGGTGTAGAAGTCGTGCTTGAAAATTTCGCACTTGAGTTGATCACTGAAATGACAGGCTCACTTGTATTGTTTGTTGATTGTTGATGCTTTAAACACTTGCCTGAATTTTTTACTTGACGCTTGCTTGATGACGATCACTTTGCTTGAAACGAACTTTATGAATGCTATAATGAACTTTACACAGGCTCGCTTATTGTGCGTTGAACTGTCGCACTTGATTTGGTTACTTGACATGCTCACTTGCTCTTAGTGCGCTTGTTGTAGACACATGCTTGTTTTGATGCTTACTTGAAGATTTGAAGTCACGCTCCTTTGATGATGATGATGATTGCTCGTTTGTTTGATTGTTTTTAATGACATGGTTGCTTGTTGATGATTGTCGTACTTTCTTTAAACACTTGTTGTCTTGAACACTTGGGTGATTACTACACTTAGTGATGCACTGAATGTGCTAAAAAATGATGGGCGTTGAACACTGTCAAAAATCCACCCAAATGACAAATGACAAGTTCAATCTTGATGACTCAGAGTAAGACTTACTTGACTTTAATGTATTCACTTGGTTTAATTGATTATCTATCAATTCAAAGCATGGGTGTCGGTTTCAACTGAGAATGCAACCTTACAATTCAACTTAATTTGACTTTGATTACAATCCAACTTACAAATTATGATTTGCAAGTTACAGTTTTGTATTGAGCTTAAAAAGGTGATGCAATTGCAATTGCCAAAAAATTGTTGTTGAATTGTTGCAAATTTTTTTGATGTAGATGACAGCTCGACTAACTTGATGGGATGTTGATGTAGAATTGTCTTTGATAACTTGATTATGTAGTGTCCTTAACTTGATTGCTTTAATGATGTGAAATATATTTGTTTGAAATATTGTCTTTATCAAGTTGATGATGTGACGCTTTGTGCTTGTGTACTTATGTGCATGTTTTTGTTTTAAGCATAATACAAAGAGATAACTTGAACACAAGTCATGCACATGCATTCATTACACACTGTGTACCTAATGATCCCCTTATTCAATTTCGGGCGGATCTAGGACACAAACACCACAAAAAAAATGTCTTTATTAAATAGTGAATTACATCAACCTTCACCTTCACAACATCATGAATGAAATTTCACAAACAATGAGAATGCTACACTCCTACAGCCTCTTAAAGCAACTTGTCTTGAAAAATAAATGTACACTTACTCAATCTGCTAAAACTAAAGATTTCTTCAAAATACAGCAAAAAATCTTCACTTATCACTCCAAAGATTTTTAAGTCACACCTTAGCGCTCCAAAATTCAAAATGCTTTCACCTTACCACTATAAAATAAAAATTTTACAAATTAAAAGCATACCTTATCCAAAAGTGTTTAAAAGGATTTGTAAAAAAAAATGAATGCAAACTAGCCAACTAACTTGTCTTGTATAAAAAACTATAGCCACATGCGAAATCGTAATTGTATGCATCGATTCTACGGAATTCCCATTTAATTCACCTTTGTACGATCGAATGCTGTGAGCCAACCAGTATTTTGCTGATTTGTCTTTAGTTAATCGGTTTAACTACTGAAAATGGCACCAGACGGCGTGCAAATTCCAGCTTCGGTTAATAACTGACCACACTTTAAAAACGTTGATCTTCGCAGTCATGCCTTCAATGTAGGCGACATCAAAATAACTACATATCAAGAAAATAATCAAAATTGAATGCCTTATTCTTTAATATCCTGAGTAGACCTTCACTTGGACCACAATGTAGCACTATGGACCAACGCTCTATTTAATTTTCATCCTGATTTTCAAATAGTTTCAAAGTATTGTTTACTCAATTTGGGATCTGGTTTCATTGATTTGTCTCCTGGCTTCCACCCAGGTAGGAAAACTTCATCGGGGTTATCCTGAACACATTGAAGAGCTTGTAATGTATGCAATGTTTCATCCAAACTAAGACCAATGGCTAGATTGTTGATTGTGGAGTGTTGAATCACACCCTCCTTGTCAACAATAAAGAGTCTGCGTAATGCTATTCCCTGATCTGCAATCAAAACATTGTAGGATTTTGAAATACCCTTCGTAACATCAGATATCAGAGGATATTTCAAATCACCAAGACCGCCAGCTTTCCTATCAGTCTGAACCCAAGCAAGGTGAGAAAACACACTATCAATAGAAACACCAAGAATTTTTGTGTTCAACTTCTCAAACTCAGGATATCTGTCACGGAAAGAAGTAATTTATGTGGGGCAGACAAAAGTGAAGTCCAAAGGATAGAAAAATAGAATAACATATTTTTTTCCCAATGTATTCAAACAACTTGACCTTGATGAACTCTTGATCAAAAACAACCTCTGCCTCAAAATCAAGAGCCTTGTTTCCAGCCAATGGAAGTTCACCAGCATTGACGATTAGCCTCCTCCATACAACACATAATACGCTGCATACTGCAAAGTCAGTGTGAATATCGTAAAGACGTCAAACACATCAAATAGAATAATTTTCTCTGCGGGAAATGGCCTGAGCCTGGTTCTTCGTCGAAGCAGACCCACAAAACCACAACTACACAATGATGGCTAGTGGGCACCAGTGTTGTAGAAATAATGTTCCAACTCCTGGTTTTCCTACTTTACTTTTATCAACCAGGTAGTTCGTAACAAACTTGGAAGCGACGGTGTTGTATGCACAAGTACTAGTTCTTACAGCAAGCTGTCACTTGGTCAGCTTGCGCAAGATCACTAGGAGCTCAAGCCAACTTCTATGAATTCCAAAAGAAGCTTTTTATATGATGAAATAAAGGAAATCTTACCCTACAGAGGCTACTCTACTTGCATAAAGAGAAGAAGACTGAAATGTGAAGTAAACCTAGCAAACCCTAATTAACCAACTAATCTTACTTTTGCAGAAAGAGAGATGAAAAACCATAAAATGAATTCCATTACCTACTTAGGAAGTAAAAAGCATCTACTCGAGCTATTTCTAGAAGGAAATGAGAAATAAACATCTTTTTAAATTTTTATGTATTTTTAAGTGAAATTGTTATGCATGTAATTTATTTGTTTGTGAGTGTGGCAGCAATTAGGTGGAGATGGAGGGTGACTTTGGAGTTTGCAGAGGTGTAGGAAGGTGTGGAGGGGTCCTAGGAGGTCCTAGGTGTCTTTCTAGAGGCTTTCCCTGCAATTGAACTTCAAAAAGACACCTACAGGAAAATCTACAGGAGGCTGCAGGGGATCTATAGGATGTCTACAGGAGGTCTACAGGAGGATGTTGAGAGTTGTTTTAGAGGTTTTGAAGGTGGGAAATAGGGTGGAAAGGGTATCTGATGGCTAGGAGGATGTGTTAAGGTGTCTAAGGTTCATCAAGGAGGATTAGGGAAGAGAAAGATGGTTGGACTTGTTCAAGGAAAGAGAGGAAAGTTCATGAGAAAAGTGCAGAAAATTAAGGCAGATTTGTGAGGGACTTTGGATGACCTGTGGAACATGGATCAAAGAGAGATGGTGATGGCTGATTGGTTGACTTATTGTGAGTAGAGATGTACTGCAAGAGAACTGAAAATCAAACACTGAGACTAAGCAAGCAAAGAAACTAGCTACACTAAAAAAATAGAATTGTTCATCAAGCTAGTCTAAATTCTGATCTAGGAAAGTAAATGCTAAACAATGCTATATGGAAAGAAAACATGGAAGGGAATTTATTGCAAAGATAGAAATGAGCATGGTGAAATAGATCTACAGCAAAGCATGAACCTTCTAACAAGCTGCAACACTAGAAATCCTATGGAAAAGGCAAATCTGTGTTTTTTTGTAGCAACAAGAGGGTCTTGGCCTCAGCTCATGGTCCCAAAGGGAGGAAAGGAGGCCAAGGCTCTATTGATGGCCTTTTTGTATCTTTTAACTATCACTTGTTCAACCTGCTACTGCAAACTGAAATGGGAACAACCTTTTAAATCACCAAAAGTAACCTATCCTTAACCAATAAAGAGCTCTATCTAATAGCAATGAATTCATAAACTGAAACAAAACATATAAATACAAAAAAAGAGGTACTTGGCGGCTTGGATTGGGCCCTAACCCAAGATCTTCAGCCCTCTTAGGTAACTCGGTGCTAGCTTAGAAACAATCTCATCTTCATTATCAAAATAACACTAAGATTACATGAAATTGTCTACAAAAGTAAGCTCAAAGTGGAGCAGACCAAAGCTGCAACAAAACTGCGAAAATTTGACTAACATCCAACAACCTAATGAGGCCCTAGGCCTCTCTACTTATACAACTGGAGCTCCCAACGGCTCCCTTAAAATCAGGGAGGCTTGGCTCCCAAACTGGAGATAGATAGTAGTTATCCTCCACTTGCTCGGCTGCCTCTTTGGTGCATTGATGTGGCTGCTTGTGCTCCAAGATTTCTGAAGGAGAATTCAAAGTAGGGAGTAATAAATGAGGGGGACATCCTCCTATAAATCCTCTCCCTTGTATTCTTCAAATATTTGTTGCCAAATGTTCATTAAATCTTTGACTTTGTCTCCAAAATTGACCAAAAATCTACATTAAGCACACATTAGACTTCAAGACATACTGACCAACCCAACTCACTCTATTAGTATAGATATAATGAAAAACATGCAATAAACTAATGAGAGTGGTGGATTAAGCTAAGTTAGTAGACAAAATGAGCCCATATAATTACCCATTTATGGGGCTCATCATCACCCCCCTATTGAATGTGTTGCTCAACCTCTGAGCAGCTATTCCATCTCCTCATCTTTGATGGCCCTAATGGCCTCCCTGATATCCCATGCTTTTGATGTGAGATCCTCATCTTTTTCATGGAATCCTACCTTTCTATCCATTTCTTCCCACTATTGTTGTTCTCCTTCCTCTTTTCTACCCTCTAGAAGTCCTAGAAGTAGTGGGGGACTTAGTTTGAGGCCAATCAAATTGACCTTCATACCTTGTATAGAGTGCTTGTACAGTGGCACTCTCCTTAATGCTTCTCTCATCCTTGTTGGGGAGTGATACTCCCTTATCTGCAAGCTGTGTGGCAGTTTATTCTTCCTCCTCATACAAGCATGAATACAATCATCTCCAAGTAATTTTTCCATAACCTCAAAATGTGCAATGGCCTGAGCTTGATCATTGATATACTTAGGGGCACTTTGAGGATCATTTTCAAGCAACTAGTGTGTTTTGATGAGAGCCATGGGGTCTAATGGCTTAGCTTTGATCATTAAAGGTTAATTTTTATCTTTTGCCGTCAACTTTTTTATTTTTGTTTCCCTTTTCTCCTCATGATTCATCCATGATGCCATAACCATCAGTTGCAAGTCCCCTAGTCTAGCATTGGGGTCCCATAGAATCATATCAGCGAGGACCATGTTATGCTAATAGAACTCTGCTATCTTTGCCTTATCTTCTGTTGAGCTTTGGTCACATAAGTCCATGAACTGTCTGTAATCCTGAAAATGCATTGTGCCTCTCTATGCCAATGTCTTGATCTGAAACTATAGCCACTGGTCTTTGAGGTATACTCCATATGATTTTGTTGGTGTTTTGCACTGTAGTGCCTCCATAGACCAGTTGGCCATGCATGCCAATTGTGTTTCCTTTTCTTGCAGTTGTCTTCTTAGCAACTCATTTTCTATTTCCAAGTGAGTTCTTCTGATTGCCTCTCTATGTGTTACAGTACTTAATTCCCTAGCCATCTCTCTAAGTTGGTTCACCATGTGGCCAATATCCTCTACCCCCATGGATTTGGAAATTTGCATCCATCTATGGCTCCTTATTCTTTCTTTCTCCAACTCAAAGAAAAAGTGGGATTGCAAATTTCTGTGGAATGATTTTCCCCCCTCAAGAAGATTTTATTAAGAGCCCAAACAAGGCTGGGGGTCAGGTTCTTGGGTCTCCATTGTGTCCTCCTTCCCCTTTGGCTGTTCTTCTACCCTTTTCTCAAGTTTTTCGATCACCTGTAGCTTAATTAGGGTCTCCTGTAGAACAGTCTATGCCTCCTGTAGAGCTATTTTCGAGACCTGTAGTTGCACTCTTTCCTTCTAGGTGGAAGATCTAGGACTTCTTCTTTCATATGTGATGGGGGTTTTAGAGGGAGATTCTTCCCCTCTGACAGTGCATGAATCTTAAATTACAATAGGCACTGTTGAAGATGGTTGTGGTTTTCCTATTTTTATCCTTGTACTTTTCCGAGCCCTGAAATACATTGATGTTCACCTCTTCCTCTTTTGTTTGGGTTCAATTGGGGTGATAAGGGTAGCAAGAGCAGTTGCTGCCTCCCTTTCTAGGGTCTCAGGAGACACTTCTGTCTTCTCTGTCTCTGCTGGCTTTGTTTCCTCTTACTTTGTTTTGGTTCCTTCCTCCTCTTGTTTAATTACCTCCTTCTCTATTTTGGTATCTTCCTCCTCTATTTGTTCCTCAGCTTTCTCCCCTTCTTCTCCTTGCTGCTCTTCCCCCTCACTTTCAGAAGGACTATGGTCATATGTGAGGGCCTTTATATCATCTTCTCTTGTCATATTTCTGAAGATTTCCCATGCTATGGGGATTGTGAAGGTATGAAGGGCTTCTTCCAATAATAGTTTAATTAACCCATGGTGAGGCAACTGATCTGGACCTCCTGCCTTTAACTTAATGTTGATGTCTATAAGGGACTACAGGGGAAAATAGGGGATGCTGAGTTTTTGGGTGTGGGAGTGTCCATGCTATATCTAAGCTCATGGAGAAGTCTAAAATGGTAGCCATAAACTATGCTATACCTCCCTTCACAGGAAATATACTTGATTTGGTAACTGACCTCATCCCTAGGGTAAGTTATGCTTCTCCTTCTAATGCCATATTTTCCTTCTATAGGATGTTCATTTTGTTGGAAGAAGGTTTTCTTGGCAACTTGTCCCATTGGCTTTTCATCTTTGCTCCAAGGTAATCCAAGGGGAAGGCTGGTAACTCTACTGATAAATTCTGGGGTGATTTCCATGGTGATACCCCTGAAAGTAGTAGTGGCATGGGTCTTTGAGCAAGGTACTAAAGTGAAGGAAAACTCCTGAGCCACTTCTTCATCAAACCCTCAAAATTTGTCGAAAAATGGCATCCAATTGGCTCTGGTGAAAATGGCTACCACCTCAAGATGTTCATGGAGCCTAACCGAATTTGTGGGTTCCTTCCTCATGAATCCCCCTGTCATTTTTCTTATACCCTTTTGGAACACCCTAGGTAGAGATGGAGACAAAATTTTTGAAGAAGCAGGAAACAGAGAAAAACTGTGTTTTTTTAAGAAACGGGCAGAATTGTTTTATGGAATTTCTATTCTTCTATAGGCTTAATTTCTCCTTAAAATTGTATCATTTCTTGCACATATTAATATTCAAGGTGGGTCCGTACAGAGCCCACCTATTTAAGCCAGAATTTGAGCAAAAAACCCCGTGTTTCCTCCTTAAAAATTGTTTACTGCCCCTCCTATAGAACTGGCTGTAGGTGCTCCTGTAAAACCTGTTACTGCTCCTGTAGAATGCCGATAGTAGAAAGATGGCTGAAAATGATAGAGGATGATGGTTTTGAGGTTATGGTGGTGGTATAGAGCTTGCTACAACTAAGTGGACGAGGTTAAAATGGAAGGAAAGGTGTTGAAGGAGTTTCAGGGAGGAGTACTTATGTCGTCTTTGAGATATTTCCAGTGATGAGGTGAGCTGGCAAAAATGTACGTTGCCATATTTGGACCGTTGGTCCCCATTGCCTTGTCATCATGACTCCTCATGACTCCTTCCTACAATCACTTTTCATCATTGCATCGGAGTTTGTATACCCTCCACTACCTGTCCTTTGGATTTTCTGTGAGTTGACTAGGCACACGTGCGGTGGCATCTCCGAATGAGCGCAGTCGACTAGATGAGGGGGCTAGATAACTGGCCACCTTTTCTTGTTCAACCCTAACTATCTCATTTGCTTATGCATATTTTTGAATTACACAGATGCAACAGAGGAGAGGGTTAGACACTTACCTGCAAGTCGAATGTTCGTGATCTTAGTTCCTTTGTTGCTGCATGCCCGTATTTCAGTTGCTGCATGCCTATATCTCCTTTGTTGTGTGCTTTCTGCTCCTTGATGTGTGGCTTTTTTACTTTGTGTAGGTACCCTCTGGCTAGATCTGGCTTCAGACATCCTCTTCAATCCTATGGCTGCACCTATTTTTGTTTTTGTGGCTTGATTTTAAGGGGATCAACTGCTACAGGAAATCCTACAGGAGCTCTTGTAGCTACTTCTCCCTTTAAAAATTTTAGTTGATTCTTGTGCTGGGAGCTGTGAGGATGCTACCAGAGATATTGATGGCGATGGAGAGGTATTTTGTAAGTTGCAGGTGAGCTTTGGAGGTATTGTTCTTTTTATTTCTTTGTTTTTTCTAAACTGGATTCTGTGTTTTTTTAGCGGGAAGGAAAGAAATCCATGATAATGAGGTGGTGCGGGTGTGGGCTGGATGGCTAGGAGGGTGGATAGTTGTAGGAGGGCCTACATGCTCTTTATGAAACTTCCCAGCTCCTCAACTATTTTTAAAATCCATTTCGAGCTCTCTATGATTTCTACAGGAGCCTCCTGTAGAACACATAGGGCCTCTTGTAGGATACACGGTGTTCGGTAAAAACACACAGTGAGGTAGAAGAAAGGTCAGAAATGATTGAGAAGAGTATGGAGGAGGTGAAATAGGCTTTGTGGCATCTTCTCTTGCATCCTATGGTCCACCTATAACCTGCAATGAATTTTAAAAGTCAATTTCCTCTTCCTTCTTTTCTCTGTTTTTTTTGTGTTTTTTGGATTTTTTTTTTTTTTAAGACAACTAGGGCGCCTTAAGGAGGTTTTCACCCTAATTGCCTACTTGGGTGCCTCCAAGGGAGGTTTTCACCCAGGGATATTATTCTCTCTTTTTTTGTTTTTGTCATCACTAGGCCACCTCAAAAGAGGTTTTCAACCCAATGATGGGACTCAACCACCTCATGGAGGTTTTCACTTGAGTCCTTATTATTTTTCTTTTTTATGCTTCTTTAGTGAGTGGGTGGAGTGAAGGTTGAGTCCTGCTCCACTACCAACACTTTCTTATTTAGGTCTTCAATGAACTCTCACTTGGAGAGGAGCTTCTTCTAAATTTTCAACCTATGTCCATTGACAAGCATGGGGATGGCTTCCTCATCAATGGCTCTTATCAGAACTAAACCATTGTCATTGCATTTTTCCACAGTGTAGGGTCCTAGCCATCTTTTCCTCAACTTTCCTTTGAAATATTTATACCTTGAGTCATGGAGCAGTGCCCAATCTCCCTCCTAGAATTGCTTCTCCTTGATATTTTTATCATGCCATATTTTCCTTCGAAGCTGGACTACCTCAGTGTGGAGAAGAGTCTGCAATATTTGTTCATCCAATCCATTGCACTAGAGTAGCCTTTCCCTCTATGCACGGCTGAGGTCTAGGTCCAATTGAGCTGCCATCCTTAGTGTATTATATTCAAATTCTATTGACAGCAAAGCCTTCTTCCCATAGACCAATTCATAGGGTGTGAACCCTGTGGTGGTCTTCCATGTTGTGTTGTAGGCCCAGGTGGCCTCAATTAGTCTATCTGCCCATTATTTTCTATTGTTGCTCACTACCTTGTTCAGAATTCCTTCCAAAGCTCTGTTAGTGACTTCCATTCCACCTGCCCATTGGCTTGTGGATGGTAAGGGGTGGAAGTCTTGTGCTTGATCCTATGATGTGGGAGCAGGTCTTTCAATCAAATTAGAAGTGAACTAACTACCTTGATCTCTAACCAATTCTCTTGGATACCCAAACTTATAGAATATGTTTTCTCTTAAAAAATCAGCTACTTTTTCCTTTGTTGCTGCCTTGATTTCTTTTGTCTCTGCCCATTTTGTCAGATAATCAGTGCGCACAATGATGTATTGCCTCTGTTTTGAAGGAGAGTTGATAGGGCCCACAAAGTCCATGCCCCACTTCTCAAATGATTCAAAGGTCACTTGAGGTTGCATGGGCATCTCATCCTTTGGAGTAGGTTTCCCCATCCTTTGGCACTGATCACATTGGTTGGTATATCTATTCACGTTTTGATGAAGAGTGAGCCAATAGTAACCTGCTTGTAGGATTTTGAAGGCACTTCTTTTTTCTGCAAAATGGCCTCCATAAGGCCCGTCATGACAGGTTAGGAGAATGTCAAAAACTTCCTCCTCCCTAACACATCTTCTCAAGATCTGAGCTGGGCCAAGTTTGAAGAGATTGCCCCCAATCCAAGTGAAAGGGGTGCTTTTCCTCAGGATCTTGCTCTTCTCTTTTGAGGACAGGTGTGGTGGGAACTGTACTAAACCCAAATAATTTGCTATATCAATGAACCATGGAGAGAGTACTGAGATAGCAAATAGGTGCTCATTTGGCATTTGATCATCCACCATTCCTTCCTCACCTGCAGGCAAATTTACTCTAGACAAAAAGTCAGCAACAACATTTTCTTTACCAGGCTTATCAACAATGGTTAAATCAAACTGCTACAGCAAAAGCAACCATCTAATAATGCGAGCATTTACATCTGGTTTATTCATTAAATACCTAATTGCAGCATGATCAGTGTGTACAAAGCTTTGATAGTATGTGATGTAATGTCTGAATTTATTTAAGGAATGCACTACAGCTAGGAGTTCCTTCTCAGTGACCGTGTAGTTTAACTTTGCCTTTGACAAATTTTTACTTATAAAGTATATGGCATAAGGTAACTTTTCATCAATTTGTCCCAAGGCTGCTCCTATTGCTTTGTTCGAGGCATCTGTGTGAATGTGGAAAGGTACAATCCAGTTTGGGCCTCTCAAAATTGGGGCAGTCACAAGTTTTGTTTTCAAGGTATCAAGGGATTCTTGACAGTTTTCAGTCCATATGAACTAGACATATTTTCCAAAAAGACCAAACAACGGAGAGGCTAACTTACTGAAATCTTTAATGAATCTTCTATAATATCCTGCTAAGCCTAGGAAAATTCGGACATCTCTCACCTTTTGAGGAGGTGGGACCCTTTAGATGATGGCAATTTTGTTGGGGTCCACCTGCAATCCTTGTTGAGATATTGCATGACCTACCACGGTCCCTTCAGTCATAAAAAATTCACATTTTTCCAGACTGAGAGATAGCTTCATTTCAATACACTTGTCCAAAACTTTCCCTAGGTTAGATAAAGCTTCTTGAAAGTTAGAACCATAAAGAGTAAAATCATCCATATATATTTCCACCGCATCATGAACCAATTCAGAAAATATACTCAATGCTGCTCTCTAGAAAGTGGCTAGAGCATTGCACATACCAAAAGGAAGGACCTAGTATGCAAAGGTACCCCAAGGACAAGTGAAAGTGGTCTTATCTTGGTCTTCTGGGCTGATTTGAATCTGATTGTACCCGCTAAACCCATCTAGGAAGGAGAAAAAAATTTCCTCGCCAGACCATCTAACACTTGATCTATGAAAGGTAAAGGAAAATGGTCCTTTTTAGTGGCCTTGTTTAGTTCCTAATAATCGACACAGATTCTCCACTTACCATTTTTCTTTGGCACTAGCACCAAAGGAGAGACCCGTTCACTGTTAGAGATGGGGTAAATGAATCTTGCATCAAGTAGTTTTTGCAATTCTTCCTTAACAATGTCTTTAAGAGATGGATTCATCCTCCTTTGAGGCTACCTGACTAGTTTGCAATCTTCCTTAATGTATATATGATGAGTACATACTGAAGGGTGCACTCCCTTCATCTCCTTATAACTCCAAGCGAAGGCATCTAAATGTTTTCTTAATAAGCTGCACAGTTCCTTCTCCTGGGAGGTGGATAGGGATGAGTTGATTTTCAAGGTTCTTTCTGGGCTGAACTCTATATTCTTAACACAGAGAGAGGTCATGTTGGCCACACAGAGATTAGTTAGGGGATTGTCTTGGGTTTCTTTCACTAGGTCTTATAATGGAAAAATATTGGGGGGTGGATTCTGAATTAAATTTCCAATGATATCATCCTCATTTTGTGGTTTTCCCCCCATGACAGTTTCTACTGCAAACAGTGGTACAGAATAGACTTCATCCTCATCCTCCTCCTCCAACCAGAGAGGTAGATCATGTTCTAGTAGGGGTTGGATAGGAGGGTATAGGATTAGCTACTTGGACATATGCTCGTTCTTGATGGTCATGTTCCTAGCCTGACAACTGATGTAAGCATCGGCAATGGCCAACCAGGGTCTTACCAGGATGAGAGGATACCTAGTGAGCTTTTCCTTTGGCTAGAGAACCAAGAAATCAGCAGGGTACTCCCATGAATCAATGGAGACCATCACATCCTCCACAATCCCTTCAGGGGTCACGGTGGAGCGGTCTGCTCGCTACAATACTGTCATGGTCTTTCTCAAGGAGCCCTGGAGTTTGAGCTTGAGCATGGTTTCCTTTGTCATCACATTAATGGAAGCTCCCAAATCAATCAAGGTATGTGGGATCATGGTACCATTGATGTGGACATCAACTACTGGGCTTCCAGGATCTAGATATTTCGGACAGATTACCTACCCCAACATCAAGTCGGACAGTTGTCCTATGACATTGATGGTTGGGGCATCTCATTTGCACCTGCCTGGATGCATGAAGCACTTCTCATTGATCATCTTATTGTATATAGGCACATCCTTTATGGCTTGGAGAAGTGGTATCTTTACACATAACTGTTTCAATTCTCTAAGAAGTTCGGTTTCTTCTGGGGTGGGCTGTGTTGTCCCAAATAGTCTCTCAGGAAAGGGTGGAATTGATTTTGGTTAACTTTCCTCTTTATATTCCTCAACCTCCTGAGGGGGAGGCTACCTATCTGGGAGAACATTCCTAGATCGTAGGTGAATCTCTTGAATCTCCACAACATAGGTTGGGCATGATGGTTCCCCACTATATACCTGTCGAGCCTGTCTGTTGTTTGGGTTCGAATTCGGTTCAGCAGGCATTTGGAGTTGCCTTGTTGGAGTAGGAGGCAATGGTTGTGGTTGAGCAAGTGGTGAAGGAAAAAGAGCAGGAGGAGATTTATATTGGAGCCTCCACCCCTGATGAGATACATTCCACTGAGGTTGTGGCTGAGCATAGGAGTGAAATGAATGAGCAGCTAGTTGGGCATGATATTGAGATGGATAGGACTAAGGAGGAGACGTGGACCAGGAAGGATGAGTAGGGGGGGCCCAAGAAGGTATGGAAGTGGCTTGATTGGGGTTATAGTATGCCTGAGATGTCCCTTGCATTCCCTACTGGTATGGTCTAGTTCCATGTGGTCTCCTTTGGTTCATGAAATAGAGTGGTTTAGTGGCTCCTTCGACCCCTTGGTATACAGCTTTAAGTCTGGGCAAGGAAGGGAACTTATCTGTAGAATGATCTTCTTCACAGACTGAACAAACCTCTATAGAGTTCAATGGACATTCATTCCTAGGATGCCTTCTGGTGCACCAAGGACAAAAAATGGCCAAAGCCCTCTTTACTTCCTCTTGTTTCCTTTTGATATGCAAGGTATCCATTTGCATGGCAAGAGTCTACAGCATCTCACTCTTGAAGTCTTCCAGCATGTGTCCAAGTTCACCTTTTATGGATGAACTGGATGAGGAGGTACTGGCTATGGGTTGGCTCCCCCTACCTCTCTTTCTGGCTGCCCTAGAATGGTTTCTTAAAACAGTCTTTATGTATTCATAAGGTAGTTGGTAGATATCTCCCCCAGCTAGCATATGGAGGGTGTCTAGAAGGTCTTCGGGAATTCCCCTGAGCAGGACCAACTTTAGCAATTTTGGGTCAAGTGTGCACCTGGCCCTTTTATAACTGAGCTGGAACCTCTCTTCATAATATTCCAATGATTCATCACTTCCCATGGTCATTCCAAAAGGTTTCTTCCTTGGTGTCTTTTGACCTACAGTAGTCTCGATATTTGTTATTGAAAGCTTGCTGCATCTGAGCCCAAGTTGTGATGTTATTTCCAGGTAACCCCATGAACCAACACAATGCTGCATCCTTGAGGGTAGAAGGAAATAGTTTCAACTTTTGCTCATCTTCTGCATAGTCATAGGTTTTATAGATAAAAACAAACTCAAACAAAAAGGTATCAGGATCTTCTGTAGTCAATCCATGGAATTGAGGTAGGGATGAAGGGCTTATGTTTTTCATTTTAATGAGCCAATGGTCTCTCGGGTGGGAAAGGTACCCTCTACTCTTTCTCCATTCCTCCTAGCATTTCCTTTTTCAGCCATTATCTCAGGAGGGATGTTTTCTTCTTCTTCTTCCCCTAGAGGTTCTTCAAATATCTCTGGTTGCTCACCTAAAGGTTTTTCTTGATCACTGCCACCGAAGAAGAGAGAAGGGTGGCTACGTGATGTGGTGGGGGTGTTGGGTAAGAATTTTCCTGAATTATCTCTATTCCTACGAGGCATAAAAGGAAATCTCTTTTTCTTTGGGTGGTTTTTGCTTTTTTCTGCTTGTACCTACAAAGCCAAATTGATTGAACAAACAAATTGCAACTAACTGAAATGAAATTGCAGAAATGAAAAAGGAAAGCAAATGAAATGAAGCAAGGAAATGACTAATCTACTTTTGTTGGAATGGAAATTGTAGAATTGAAATGAAAGCAAGGAAATGGCTAATCTACTTTTGCTGGAATGGAAATTGCAGAATTGAAATGGAAGCAAGGAAATGGCTAATCCACTTTTGCTGGAATGGAAATTGTAGAATTGAAATGAAAGCAAGGAAATGCAGAAATTGAAAGAAAAAACTACTCTACTTTTGCTGAAATAAAGTACTGAGCAGAATGTTGCAATAGGAAATAGAAGAAAAGTAGTAGTCACAAAATACTCTTACGCTTCCCCAGTAATGGCACCAAGATGTGGTGGGCACCAGTATTGCAGCAATAATGTTTCAACTCCTAGGCTTCCTACTTTACTTTTATCAACCCGGTAGTTCGTAACAAACTTGGAAGCGACGGTGTTGTATGCACAAGTACTAGTTCTTACTGCAGGCTGTCACTTGGTCAGTTGGTGCAATATCACTAGGAGCTCAAGCAAACTTCTATGAATTCCATAAGAAGATTTTTATGTGATGAAAGAAAGGAAAGCTTACCCTACAGAGGCTACTCTACTTACAGAAAGAGAAGGAAGACTAAAATGTGAAGTAAACCTAGCAAACCCTAATTAACCAACTAATCCTACTTTTGCAGAAAGAGAGATGAAAAACCATAAAATGAATGCCATTACCTACTTAGGAAGTAAAAAACATCTACTCGAGCTATTTCTATAAGGAAATTAGAAAAAAACATCTTTTTGGATTTTTATGTATTTTTAAGTGAAATTATCATGCATGTAATTTATTTGTTTGTGAATGTGGCAGCAATTAGGTGGCGATGGAGGGCGACTTTGGAGTTTGTAGAGGTGTAGGAGGTGTGGAGGGGTCCTAGGTGGTCCCAGGTGGCCTTCTAGAGGCTTTCCTTGCAATCAAACTTTAAAAAGACACCTACAGGAAAATCTACAGGAGGTTGTAGGGGATCTATAGAAGGTCTACAAGAGAATCCTGAGAGTTGTTTTAGAGGTTTTGAAGGTGGGAAAATGGTTGGAAAGGGTAGCTGATGGCTAGGAGGATGTGTTAAGGTGTCTAAGGTTCATCAAGGAGGATTAGGGAAGAGAAATATGGTTGGACTTGTTCAAGGAAAGAGAGGAAAGTTCATGAGAAAAGTGCAGAAAATTAAGGAAACTTTGTGAGGGACTTTGGATCACCTGTGGAAAATGGATCAAAGAGAGATGATGATGGCTGATTGTTTGACTTCTTGTGAGTAGAGATGTACTGCAAAAGAACTGAAAATCAAACACTGAGACTAAGCAAGCAAAGAAACTAGCGACACTAAAAAAACAAAATTGTTCATCAAGCTAGTCTAAATTCTGATCTAGGAAAGTAAATGTTGAACAATGCTATATGGAAAGAAAACATGGAAGGGAATTTATTACAAAGATAGAAATGAGCATGGTGAAATAGATCTACAGCAAAGCATGAACCTTCTAACAAGCTGCAACACTAGAAATCCTATGGCAAAGGCAAATCTGTGTTTTTTTGTGGCAAGAAGAGGGTCTTGGCCTCAGTTCATAGTCCCAAAGGGAGGAAAGGAGGCCAAGGCTATATTGATGGCCTTTTTGTATCTTTTTCCTATCACTATTCAACCTGCTACAACAAACTGAAATGGGAACAACCTTTTAAATCACCAAAAGTAACCTATCCTTAACCAAGAAAGAACTCTATCTAACAACAATGAATTCATAAACTGAAACAAAACATATAAATAAAAAACAAAAGGTGCTTGGCTGCTTGGATTGGGCCCTAACCCAAGAGCTTCAGCCCTCTGAGGTAACTCATTGCTAGCTCAGAAAAAATCTCATCTTCATTATCAAAATAACAGTAAGATTACATGAAACTATCTACAAAAGTAAGCTCGAAGTGGAGGAGAGCAAAGCCGCAAAAAAAGTGTGAAAATTTGACTAACATCCAACAACCTAATGAGGCCCTAGGCCTCTCTACTTATACAACTGGAGCTCCCAACAGCTCCCTTAAAATCAGGGAGGCTTGGCTCCCAAACTTGAGATAGACAACAGTTATCTTCCACTTGCTCGGCTGCCTCTTTGGTGCATTGATGTGGTTGCTTGTGCTCCGAGCTTTCTGAAGGAGAATTTGAAGTAGGGAGTCATAAATGAGGGGGATACCCTCCTATAAATCCTCTCCCTTGTCTTATTTTAATATTTGCTGCCAAATGTTCATTAAATCTTTGACTTTGTCTCTAAAATTGACCAAAAATCTGCATTAAGCACACATTAGACTTCAAGGCATAATGACCAACCCAACACACTCTATTAGCATAAATATAATAAAAAACATGCAATAAACTAATGAGAATGGTGTATTAAGCTAAGTTAGGAGGCAAAATGAGCCCATATAATTACCCATTTATGGGGCTCATCAATGGCTTCACCAAGGGCGCTTCACAGTGCTCAAGTTGTGGTGACTCTCCAGCTCGATCTCCATAATTAGTGCCTTCACAATGGCCTCGGCCCTTTTATTCACCAAAAAACCCCAAGAAGTTTACACCCCCCTTGCCGCTCAAGGGATGTAGACCGTGCATTTGGCTGTCGGTGCGAGCATTCAGTGGCTAGTTTCTATAAAGAATGTTGTGGTTTCTCAAGAGAAAACTAAGCCACCACCTGCCATTCAAATTCCACGCGATCTATGCACCACCCCGATCAAGAACCCCGCAGAAAAATGGAGATTGATCCGACTTGGAGGTCCCGAGGCTGAGTCATGTCTGGGTTGATCTGAAAAAAAATGGAAAATGGGTAGACTTGATAAGTGCAGAGACCAGATTTGCTTGCCCTTTGATGTGATGTTGCTGCTTTTTCAATTAATCAATCAATCCATGGCATCCATCTCTGAATCTTCACATGTGGTCCTTACACAATAGTTCCACAATGTTTCAACTTTAAATCCAAGATCTCCATTCGCTCCAATACCACATGTTGAAACCACTCAGCCATATTAAACACACACAATAATCAAACCAGCAACACACAATAGACAAACTGGCGGAAAAGACAGAGAGTCATCATGTGGTCTCTCATGCTCATGTATATCTCTCTTTTTATTCAAATAATTTAATAATACATTTAAATACATGAGCAAGTGGTCTTAAGATAGTGCATCTATCTTAGACTCACTTGGTTGAGACAATTTCACAACTTACACACTATTTAGGAGAGCTAGTTGGAGAGAATCTCTCATCCAAACTAGAATCCTTAGTTTGAGGAATTCTCATGATCTTATTTATTTAATTTAATATTTGGATTTATTATTGATTTTTAAGAGAGTGAGGCTAACAAGGACACGTATTCCAAGACGAATGTTGGAAAAAACATGCTAGTTTGGGTGTTCATTTGGTTTATTATGGCTAAGGAAATTGGAAAAGTCTTCGGAAAGGAAAGAGGTATTAATTGACATTTTATTTATGAAAATAATGGAAAATAAGATAAAAGGAAGGTAATATGTCACATATTGCATGTGAGGAGGAAAATGAAGGAAAAATAATGGAAATTGAAGAAAATAGAGGCCTCATTAATAAAAATGATTTTGAGGATCAATTCACAACCTTTTTGTTAGCTTAGTTTTAGAGCTCTCTCCCTATTCTCTTTATTCTCTCATTCTCTCATACACTTAGAGTATTCTTGGAGAACTCTAGCATTGGAGGAAGGAAGGAAAATGAAGAACAAGAAAGCATAGGGAAGCAAAGATCAAGCAAGGAAGAGCAAGATCAAGAAGCTATAGTGGGATTACTTGCACGTATCAAGTTGCATTTATGATTTTCTTGCTAGTTCTGGCATGCATGGTACATGCATGTGTGTTCTTGGTTCTCTTATTGTCATGGGAATGGGTTTTTCTAGGTGTGACAGTGGTTTTCAACATTGCCTTTCCATTTCTAGATAATCATGGTATGATGGGGTTTTTCTTGCGTGGTTGAGCTAGATTTCTGAATGGTTTCAAAATTGAGTGGGGTGGTCTTAGGAAATCACAAGGCCTAGGAATCCCTTGAACGGTAATGGTGGGATTCACAACAAATCCTAATTGTGAATGCTTTCTTTGGGTCTAGGAATCCCTTGACGAGTGATGGCAGGATACATGGTAAAGCCTAGAGGGTAGAGATGGCAAAATCCTCACAATTTAGGTGGAGAGATCTAGAGGCGTCCATGCTTGTTTAGGCCTAGTGATCCCTTGACTGGTATATGGTGGGATTGCAGTAAATCTTGCAATGTATGTTTATTGTTTGGACCTAGGAATCCCTTGGTAGGATACACAATAAATCCTAAGGAAGCCTTGGTGGGCTTTGTTGTGAGTCCCACATTCATGCTTAGAATATGGCACGGGGGTGATTGTCTAAAAGAAATATTTGGTTCATCGCAATCTATGGTCGGGTGGTAATAATGGGTGAGAATAATCTACATTTTTACCTGTCCAAACTTCTTCGCAAATACCATCATTTAGGATTGTAGAAGATGAGTGATTGATGAGGTAGCAAGTTGTCCTTACTTCTTCTGCCCAAAAATGCTTTTCCAATTTGGAATTTGACAACATACTCCTCACCTTCTCCATAGTAGTGTGATTCATCCTTTCTATAGTACCATTTTGCTGTGGAGTGCTAGGCACAATCTTCTCATGTTGTATTACAATAATTCTTGAATGCATTATAGCAATACTCCCCACCATTATCGGTTCTCAAACGTTTGAGAAATTTATTAGTCTCCCTTTTAACAACAACATGAAATTTATAAAATATCTCAAATACATCACCTTTAAATTTCATAAGGTAGGCCCAAACCTTCTTGGATTCATCATCTATGAATGTAACAAAATATGAGGCTCCTCCTAAAGACTTAAGATTCAGCGGCCCAAACACATCAGAGTGTACTAATTCTAACAAATTTATTTTCCTTTCATGACCACCTCTCATAAAAGAAGCCCTTCTTTTCCTACTACAAATACAATGTTCACAAAGATCAATTTCATAGGATTTCAAACCTATATTTACCAACAAGAACTTTTAGGCCCTTTTCACTCATGTGGCCCAAGCGCTTATGCCATAACTCCACCGAGTTTTCTTCTTTTGCAACAAGAATTGCATCTGATATCTCTATTGTTTCCCTCATTGCATAGAAGGTTCTTCTCTTGGATCCTTTAGCCAACACCAATTACCCTTTAGTAATTTTCTAGCCACCTTTCCCAAAGGTTGTTAAGTAGCCTTCATCATCCAATCGTCCCATAGAGAACAAACTCATACGCATCTCTGAGGACATGCCTAACCTATTTCATCAAGAAGGAAATGCTCCCCCATTGAAGAACCTTCCTTCCTCTTGAGATTGTATAGCTTCTTCATTAAGAAGACTTTGTTCGATGTCGTGTTCTTCTCATATAGATCATGCAACGTTTTCCATAATCTTTTTGTTGTCTTCTCTCCAACGACGTTAAAGTATACGTTCTTTGGAAAATACTGACAGATTGTGGCGATGCCTTTTCTATCCAACTTATTCCATTATTCGTCCATCATGGATGAGGACTTCTTCACTACTCCCTCAACAGACAAATATTGATCCTTTAAAATCAATATGTCTTCGATAATTGAACAATAAAATATTCCCCACAGAGAAAACAAGATTTAATATAAAAAAAATTACTCAGGCACAATGGGGTTTACCTGGAAAACCTCATTTTGGGAAAAAACCATCGGGAAAGGGTTTAGTGAATTTTTATTATCACCATGAAAACCTTCATACATTTCACTCACACCCCTATATATACAAATATTTGGGAAAAATAGTCAAGGAAAAGTTTAATAATTTTTTATTATCACCATGAAAATATTCATACATTTTACTCACACCCCTATATATACAAATATCTCATTACAATACCATAGGTACTAACATATAACAATATTGGTAATAGCATTGATTTGCATAAATTCTTAATTTTTGAAAGCTAAAGAAAAAGTCACCAAAATCTTAACTTATTAATCATAAACACAAAATGTTAAAATAACTTACTCATTAAATATTTTTTTGAATTTTCTTAAAATTCAATTATTCAAAATTAATATAAATAGATAATAATTATTTACATCATCATTATTATACATAATAATAGCATGGATACAAATTAAATTAACATTAATATATTATTATAACAAGTCGTATTTAGTGAGACTTTTTGGAAGCTTTTCCGGTGGGTTTTCCAATCTCATTTTTCTAAAATCAGGTAGGAATTTATTACAATCACAAGCTTGATGAGTAATCCCTCCATAATCGAAGTGCCCTAAGAGTTTTTCAAAGGTGTTGAATCCATATATATAGTAAAAAAAAAAAAAAACAGTTTAAATAACACAATTCAAAATTTCACCTCAAAATTTTCGACATAATTTTCGCACGAGAAAATCAAAAATCACACTAAAAACAACTCCTCATTATAATCTCTTGATATTTAATATATTCAAATCTTTTTATTTATATTTTATTGAAAACCTTTACAAAATAAATTAAGTAGAATATAAATTACATCACATGAATTTTAATCCATCAAATTATAAAACAACTCAACTCCACAATACCCAAATTAGCATAATACCACAATACCGAAATTAACACAAGAAAGTTTACAAAAGTACCAAAAGTCGCAAACTCTTAAAATATAAATCTTCTATCATGCAGCAATATGGAATGAAAATGTTTTCTAAATAAAAAACGTTTTATCAAATCATTATTATATTAATGTACTAATCGAATTTGATTAAATTAAAGCAACTTCTATTATTAAATAGAGTACAGTAATGAGTGACGGGAGATTACATTATAGTTTTTGGTTTGCATATTGGTGAGACATCGATTTCATGCTTATTTTTAATATCAACAAATTATAATTTGTGTTGAATGGTAAACCATCCCTACAAAATTTTATAATTATAAATTTTTGAACGAAAATATTGGAAACAAATTTTCTCAGCAAGGTTGGTTGACTTTTTGACTAACGAAAGTTGTGAGATTAAAATGCCTATCTTTATTATTAAATAATATTTTCAATATTTGAACGAAAACATCGGAAAAAAAAAAATTCTCAGCAAGGTTGGAAAACTTTTTGACTAATTAAATTTGTGAGATTAAAATGCCTATATTTATTATTAAATAATATTTTCAATATTTGAACGAAAACACCAGAAACAAATTTTCCCAGCAAGGCTGGAAAACTTTTCGTTTAATTATTGTGAGATTGAAATGCCCACATTTATTATTAAATAATATTTTCAATATTTGAACGAAAACATCGAAAACAAAATTTTTCAACAAGGCTAGAAGAATTTTTGACTAATGAAAGTTGTAAAAAATCTGACCGGAAATATGTCGACGGTGTTGGGTTCCCTCCCGCAATTGCAAGGCCTTTACTTGGGAGAGAACGAGCTGACAGTTACCATTCCCTCTTCCTTGGGAAACCTTTCCTCGTTTGACTATCCTACAGTTCGTCGGCAACCATCTGACCAGAAAAATCCCGAGGGATTTGAATTCCATCCCACATTTGCAAATCCTTTACTTGTATGACAACGACCTCATAGGTACTATTCCTTCTTCCATAGGAAACCTTTCATCGTTGGTTCATTTGAGTTTTGCTATAAAAAGAACTTACTGGTCATATTCCATAAGAATTGGGTCACCTCACCCATTTGCAAGGACTTGCTCTTTCCGAAAATGATTTGTCAGGTTGCATTCCCACATTTTTTTCAAATATGTTTAACTTGGAACTTCTCAATTTAGGGGCAAATCAACTTAGTGGATGGATCCCAAAGTTTATTGGAAATCATTATAATCTAGTAGAACTTTGTTTAAGTGTTAACCAGTTGAGTGGAAGTATTCCTATAGAGTTGGTTAAGTTATCTCATCTAAAAGATTTATTATTGAATAACAATCAAGTTGATAGTGGTAATGCTACACTGTTAAACTTGACAACTAGGGCCAAACTCCACGTGGGTCATCTTATTTATGGCAACTGATATTTTTCTTAGATCCCTGTCATCGAGAGGTGTAGGATTGATCTAAAGATCATCCGATTCCAATAAGTATTTATGAAGATATGAATTTATTTTGATTATGGACAAATTGTCAAGTCGGCCAGCAACTTATGTAGGCTCAGAAGCCAAACAATCATGTCTATTCAACCTCTACGTTTTAGTATAAATAGAAGAGGACTTAAGTCATTTGTCACACACACACTCACTCTTGTGATCTCACTTCATCTTGTTTTGGGTTTGATGAAGATGAGAGCTAAGAGGGAGTGCCCTAGGGTATACACCGCCCTAGATAACATGCCCTAGATCTAAATGCAGTCATGGGAGAATAAGCTCTACGTTGCTCGAAAAACTGGAAAAGCCAGAACTGGCAGGAAAAGCCAGAGAAGCTAGAACTGCCGGAACTGTCGGAGAAGTCGAAACTACCGGAAAAGCTGGAAAAGCCAGAAAAGCTAGAACTACCAAAAAAGCCAGAAATGCCGGAAAAGTCGGAACAGCCAGAAAAGCCGGAAAAGCCAAAACTGTCGGAAAATCCAGAATTGCCGGAAAAGCTGGAAAAGCCAAAACTGCCGGAAAGGTCGGAACTACCGGAAAAGCCGAAAAAGCCAGAACTGCCAGAAAAGCTAGAACTGTCGGAAATTCCAGAACTGCCGGAAAAGCCGGAACTGCCGAAAAAGGCAGAACTGTCAGAAAAGTCGAAACTATCGGAAAATCCAAAAAATCTGGAAAAGCCAGAACTGCCAGAAAAGTTAGAACTGCCGGAAAATCTAGAACTACCAGGACTGTCGGAACTGCCAGAACTTACGAGAACTACCAAAACAACCAGAGTATTTGTCTCCGAAGGAGAGCAGCATGCAAGGGACAAGTTAGGATGGCAACATGGTGCAGCAATGGAACATAATGCAGTATAGTGATGGGTACAGTCATGATTAATGAAGGTTTGGTCTTTTGTACAGCATTTGCCTTCCTCTCTTTACATTTCAGCTTCCTCTTTTCCTTGTTCTTTCTTGCAATGGGTTTTGATGATCCCCCAATCTCTGGGTTCACATTCCTGCCTCTAGCCTCTAGATGGGTAGCCTGAACAGATACCTCATCTATGCTAGTAGGATTAAACATGAGAATGGTGTGCCTCAAATAACTATGTATACCACCTATATACTTCAGAAAATTTTTAGGTGAGTCTAAAGAAATGCCTAGAATCAAAGCTCTTTTTCTAAATTCTTAGGTGTAGCTTTGTACACTCTGCCCTTTTAATTGGCGAAGAGTTTGCCAACTCATCATAGCTTGTTGCATATAAGCTAGTGGATAGAATTTTTTTTTAATTGCAAAAACAAATTCACTCCAAACAGAAATAATTTTACCATGCTTCTTCAAGTCAGCTTGTGTCTTCCCACCATACCAAGGCAGTTCCTCCAAGGCGTAGGATGGCCAGCGAAATTTTACTCCTATCTGAATCAATTCTCTGCACCTTGCAATACACATCAATATGTTTAATCCAGTTATCTAGCTTCTCTACATTTAACTCTCCATCATATATTGGCAAATCAAATTTAACATCTAATTTAATCAAAGATTTCTTCTTCTTTGTATTTTCAGGGCTATCAAGAGGTTTGGATAGAGGAGCCTCTTTTCCTTTCCCTTTGCCTTCATAATGGCCATCTATAAGAGATTCTTCTATTCCCTTGTCTTGTTTGGAAGTTGAAGAATCTTCACTTCGACCTTTCTTAAATTATCTATACATTTCTTCTACCATGGCTCTCATGGTCATGAAACTGTCCATGAACTAAGGGTCTGATGCCAAGGGATTTTCTTCTCCCATTTTCCTCCTACGATAGACTCTACCAATTTTTGGGTTAGTTTCAACCAGTTCTCCTTCTCCTAATTTAAGCTTTGACCTAGTTAGCATTCACATACAGTCTAGCACATGCTTTTCTAACCTTAGCAACCTAGGGCTTTGATACCACTTGATCTGATAATGAGATCTAAGACAAATAATAAGGTATTACAAACTTATGTGCGGATTAGTCTATGTCATTTTATGCAATGGATTGATAAGATTGCGAAATGCATAGACAATGAAGCAGTAAATAAAACATAATAGACAACACATAACACAACAAATTTAATGAGGAGTTCACCCAATACTCCTGGGCTACATCTCCTGGTCCAACCTTCAGTGGTGGCCTCTCTATTATGTCTTCAAGCAAAGTTCTTTTTACAACAGTGAGCTCTATTTGAGCCTCACACACAACAAAATACAATAACAAGAGCTTTACTTGAACCTCTCAAGTTTTCTATGAGTACACAGACTCCCTCAATGCTCTCTGTCTCTGTGCTAAATCTGTCTCGGCATCTGCTTGCAATACTGCCTCCTTTTGCTTCACTCTCTATCTGTGGCTTTAAAGCCAATGCTGCCTATTCGTTTCAAGTTCTTGTCTCTCGGTCTCCCCAACCTCTGCACACTTTGAATCCCTCTGCCAATGTTACACAATCATTGCTTAATGCATAGAGAGGAGGCGGCCACCCATTCTGTAACGCCAGAGTGCCTCAGGCCTCTGCAACACCTGAAACAACCACGCTCTATTAAACACAGGGAAAATGTATTTTCATAGAGAAATTCCACAAAAACTCAATATATCGGACTTTAAAAGTCCTTAAATATGATTCATTCCTCTATCGGGTCCACCCACAAGTCGCTATCGCATATCAAAAGGGCCCATCCCTTTGCATTTCAGAAATATATTACAACTATGAAAATGCATTAAAATGGCTTTACTCTGGACTTGAAATTATATAGAATAGCCTTAAGGCACCATTTTGGGTCTGGCTTATCGCATCAGCACTTTCCCCTTCGCATTTCGTGAAACTACGACAATACATAAAAAAATGTTGTTTATCGGATCTCAAGATCCATACAATATGGCCTATAATATTTTTGGGTCTGGTCCATCGGATCACATATATGCATATAACCACCGCTCCTTTGTATTTGTCGACTGTGATTTTCTGTCACAACGTGGGCCATCAATTTTCACACTTGAGCGACGGTCCTCTTTGACCCCGCTAGTCACTATCGCATTGCCCATGAGATCTCCGTCGATCGCCATCGCAACTCTCATGTGGGTTCTGCCAATAAGCGCTGATAGCCACCGTCGAAAGTGATCCGTCGATCGGATCTGGACCGTTGATTGGCCAAATCCGACAGCTACTGTGTATTTCACTGTTCAACCTCTAATAGCTCCATTTTCTCTGTTTTCACAGGTTTTGGGCCTCCCGATAGTGTTTTCCTGCCATGCTAAGGGTGTTCCTCTTGCAACACCTTTGATATTTTTAAAATATTTTGATCTTTGGCACGATTTTTAAAGAATTTATGAAGACTTAGAGAGCATTCTCAGATCCATTTGGATCAACAGTACCCCGGTGGAGTCACGCAGGAACACAAGCATCACTCCGTTGCCAATGAACCTGGTCAGTACCCCAGTGGAGTTACTTGCATCACCTCTCTGCGCAGGAAGTCTTTCTCTTCTTTCACCTTATTCATTTTTTATTTTTTTCATTGTTCACTTTTCATTTTTTTCATTTTTCATAACTATGCATAACACTTATTCACTTTAGAGGCGGAAGAGGGATCTCGACTGATTGAGAGAAGAAGAGGTTGTTCCTTCAGAGAAGTAGTTTATTATATACCTATGACATGCTTGTTAAGGTTTTCTCCCTCACCTTACTCTACTTGACTGAGTTGACAAAGGTTAACCCAAAAACGATCGACTAGAGTAGGTGACACTAGCTAGCACGCAAGCGTTGTGTTTTCACCAAGGTTCACTTCGAATATTACGTATTTTCCATTGACGTATCGTGGAATAAAAGTAACAAGTTCCTCGTACAGAGGCAGGATGATAGATAACCAAGTAGTGATAGCTGCACAAGGCCCTCTTGTACTTTACCCATCTTGTTTCAAGAGTTAGACATGGTTTCATGCGAAACTAACCTACGAACAAAAAAAAACAAACAAACAACAAATCAAAGCAAAAGAAGAAGTAAATGTGAAAGAAAAGTGAGTAAGAAAACAAGCAAGAAAACAAACAAACAAACAAAGCAAGTAAGCAAACAAGCATGCACGCAAACTGACTGAAAGCAAACACTAATCCTACTCCTAAGCTAACGGTGCATGGGCTTGATCACGTGAAGTGATATTTCCAATACAGCCATTGGCGCATTGGTTGACCCATGTTGGTGAAGGCTTGGTCCGCGAGCAACCCGGTTGCACAAACCAACAAGAAACAAAGAAATAACAATGAAGACAAATGCACTTCATGTTTAAAAGTGTCCACTGGACATAAGTGAGTGCAAGTACATGACATGTGGTTTTTGGACTTACCACGATGTTGTGCGACATTGTGTGAAGTTGTGAAGCATATGCACACTCTTGACTGCAATATGCAAGAAAACGAAAGAAAAAAAGACAACTTGCATCATGCACATGTGCTTGCAATGTAAGATTCCTCCAATGCATGAGCGATGGGATTGTGCAGTTTGAGTGGAGGAAGCATGATCTGTGTGTGATATTTATCTTCAATGCATACAAATGAATGATGAGGAGCCTTGGGTGATTGAAAAATTTCTTGATTGGAAGTGAAACCAACCTCATGATAGCGAGGGCCTGACATAACCATTAACTCAGGCTAAAGTGCCACAAAAGTCTAGGGTGTTTCAACTTCATCATCAAATAGATCATAATAAATCAGTGGCTTTGAAAAATCAACTGCTATAGAAACATGATCGTGATTGAATATAGGAGTAAATGGATCACAACAACCATGATTAGAAAAATCAATGATTTCATTGGCATCCTCATGATCTAATAAATCAAACAGAGGGGTAGATGAAAAGCGAACAAACTCATCCTCTATGTTTCTGGAAAAGGCAGATGAAAGATCAGGTGGATTTTCAATGAATAACTTATCCTCTCCATTGTCAGATGATGGACAGATGTCTGGTGTGTCCTACGAGTGATAAACAATGGGTGCATCCATGGATGAAGATACACATGCGAAATCATGGATGACAGGTTCACCAAAAATGTCAGGAGATAATGGAAGAGGATTGGACAGAAGGGAGTCATCCTTGACCGAGTGTTGATGCTCAAGCTCCCAGCCATACTCTTCATGAATGGAAATGCATGTTGGTGTGCCCTTTACCCAAAGAAATGTTTTTTCATGACTAAATTAGGGGAAAATGTCTTTCAAGTGTCAACTTTGTTATTTCAGCAAGCCATATGCGTCCTAGTTGAAAATTCTCACACTACATTCTCAGAAGAATCCATTTCAAGACTTGTATTCTTCTAACTATGCTCAGCTCAGTTTCTTTTTAATGTCTGCTAGAAAAAAATTTCCTATGGAACCTCCTCAATTTCCTCTAGATACTTTTGTTGAAGAAGTCAGACATGTGCTACAAATTCTGGAAAAAATCTTAGGAAAGGAAGACACCAACACTGTGGATAAGGCCATCTAGGAATGTTCAGTCTAATGATGAACCCATATATATTTTTTGACATACCTTCTTTTTGGGAAAAAATGATAAATTCTCAATTATCAGATCTTGCTCTCACTCATTCTAGATTTCCATCTCTTGTCACATATCCCTTTTTATATACTCATGTGGAAAGGTTCATGCATTTAGGGCTAAATATCGCGGACCCTAATAAAAACAAACAATCAGTAGTGTTTTGGACTGATGTGATAAGAGACACTAGTAATGGCCAAGGATTGATGTATTTTTCCTCTTCTTTCCTATCAGTTGTTTATTCAATTTTGAACAGTTCTCCTTCACCATGTTTCTTGCCAAAGGCTCAGTCTATACTTCAACTCAGCAAAGATGTCAAAGTGGGTGCTTGGTTTCAATTTGAATATTATTCAGAAATTAGATTATATGGAGCAAACGTTGTCGCTTTTAGACTTTAGTTTTTGTACCTATGAGGTTTTTTGCACTGGATTTCATCAGGTATAGCTTGAATGTAGATCAAATACACTTTGTGCCAGCAAATAAGTCGTATTTATTTAAATTTCCAAAGATAATGGGACCTTTCATTGTAAACAATAGACAAGCTACAAAAGAAGTACATAAAATACTTGAGGAGATGGATTTACAACTAGGTGGAAAATATGCATATGACCTACATCACATTATTTCAAATAGAAGGGTGGAAAATTCTTATGCTCCTTTTATTCATGAAGCTAAACTAGAAATATATAGATTGGCTAATGGATGCCAATCTAGCTTATCAGGAGATATGGAAATTAAGACTCCTCATCAGAGTGAGAAAAGTTTGAAAAGAGGCAATGAGGATGTCATATAATTAGAAGAAGAAACTAAGAGAAGTTCAAAGAAGGCTAAGTTATCTGAAAGCGGAAGCTCATCATTATTTCAGCTACAATTAGGAGAAGTTGTCTATACACCTTCTTATCCTATTCTAGAATAAGCTTACAAAAGTTTAGTCTCCATGATCAAACAGATCTACTCCCAGATTGAAGAAGTAAACAAAAAAGTCAAAGAAAATATGGAGTCATAGGTGGAAGCACAATTTGTTTCTGACAATCTAACCAGATTGCATTCAACTATGGATTTGGAAAGAAACCAACTTAAGTTAGCTTTCTCTCACCCTTCTACTTTAAGTGTATCTTCTTCTTCTGGTTTCAAGACTGTTAATTTGATAGTGGATGCTAGAGAAATTCCTTTGCCTTGTAAAATCAATTTACATAGTCAAACTAGGGAATGAATTTACAGTGAGTTGAAGAAAACCTCCTTGGTTGTCAACAGAGTAGAAACTTTATTGGAAAAGGTGGTGAGCCAATTAAAGTTGGAAAAGGATAATTCAAGAGCCTTAGTCACTCAAAATGAAGAATTGAAGAAGATGGTCATTAAAATTGGGGTGAATCCAGAAGATAAAAATGTTGTTCAGAAGTTGTTACAGGGAGCAGAAATAAAGGTTCAGGTATTGAGAAATAAATTGTTGATGCTCGCAATAGAACACGTAATGGCACCAGAAGTAACACAGGTAGAAAAGGAGAAAGAAGCTTTGACTGAGGAGTTGATTAAAATAAATGATGAAATTACTAAGGAGAAAGAAATAAACATTGTTCTGCAACAAAATATTGACTCACATGTTTGCATTATTGTAATACCAGTTGATTCGGAAGACCCAACTGATAAATTGACCGGGGTCATGACTGAAATTAATATTTTTGAGAATGAAATGAAAAAAGCACAGAGAGACTATGAAACTGCATTGAAAATCATAAAAGGTAATGAAAGGTAAATATCCATGGCTAAGGAGACTGCAGAAAAATACATAGATGATTTTGAAGTTGCTTCTAAGGAGATAAAAGAATTGAAAGAGAAGGTGAAGGGAAACATTTCCCTTATTCAAGCTAGGGAGATTCTATGGAATGGCATCATTCATAATGTTAGAGATATCCAGGAATCATTGTCCATAGTGGAAGAATAAAAGATCATCATCAGGGATCTAGAAGATATGATTGTTGGAAATAAACAAAAGTCACAACAAAGAGCTCATTTCACAAAGAAAATGATAGATTTCCTTAATTCACGATCTTCTCAGTAGTTAAGGGGATTACGAATTCAATATAGAACTAAATATGTATTAGAGATAAACAAAATGATTATGAAGAACCTCTACAGGAAAATAATAGAGACAACAGAGGTCAAGGCAACTGTAATGAAATTAAACACTGATTTTGGTAAGAGAACAAGAGCAGGTTTGCCTTTATACTTGGACCAGCAAGGTAATTTATTACCCTGGGAAACTTATGAGACTCCTCTGGTGGAGGCAAAAAGAAAAATTGGATCAACTCATGAAAGAACAACAAAGGAATAACTATTGTAAACTATTTGGAGACAGATTTTCAAATGTCATGGTTGATGAGAACTATTTTTGTGGACAAGCCAACATATAGCAGAATTACAAATTACAGGATGGCACATTCAAAGTTTGACAAAACTCCTAGTCCTAATACAACCATACGGAGAAAGTGCAGGGAATGGATGTCACCATCAGAAACTACTACAGATGTAGGACCTTCATCTGCAGCCCAATCTCAAATCACCAAATAGAACAACACCACTTGTCATACATTTTTCGATCATATTAATATTTTATTTTTCCACTATTGTAATATTTTCGAAAGAACTATTTTAAAGTTCAAAAGAACTATTTTAAAGTTCGAAATAACTATTATAGAATTTGAAAGAACTATTAGTTTTGAAGTAGTTAGGAAGTTATGAAATTTTGGGTGGTTGACAACTTTATAATTATCTTTTGAGATTTTTTATAAATCTTTTCAGAAAGAGAAATGACGGTTCTAAGTTCTGGACCTCAAACACAGAAAATAACTTGTATCTTTTCATCTTTATATGGAATGCAATGAAGAAGTTTTAGTGATTCCAAACATCTGTTGAGTACAAATCTATTTTCTCTTTGTTTCATTTAATGTTTTCTTCATAATAAAGAGTAATGAAGCGACTGGTCTTTAATATTACAATTCTGAAAACTAGTTCTATGTAATTTAAAGTTAAGATTCCTTAATGATGCACTCATCTTTCCTATTCTATTAATTATATTTTATTCTAAAGTTGAAAACATAGATCATGCATTAAGAAACCTATGTTGGAGACTTTCCACTATATTTCTTCTTTCATTTAAGTTTTAACAAACATTAGAAGGCCACTTCAGACAAAGTGTTTCTTTCCATTAAAGATTAAGAAGCATTTCCTTTAAAAATAATCTCTGGGGTTTGAATAATGGGGAAACCAATATACCTTTTCATTATTTTGAATAAATGTCTTGGGAACTGACCTCTCCTCAGATGGAGGTTGTCCTCCAAGGAAAAACATCTCCAATCTAAGGGATTAGTTTCATCCTAACATGGGAAGGTTCCTCAACTGGACAAACTACTAATGGAATAGTAGATTCATCAATCCATAAGTATCCCACTGGTTTCGTTAGTCCCAAGATAAGCCACTCTTAGTCACATGAGGAGAGCCTTTATGCAAATATGGGAAGGTTCTTCAACTAGAAAAACTATTGATAGGATAGTAGATTCATCAGTCCATAAATTCCCAGTGGTTTGCTAAGGCAAGCCACACTTTATGGATTCTTCATTCCTTAGGCAAACCATCACTCAGTCCCAAGACAAAGCCACTCTTGGTCGCATGAGGAGAGCCTTTATGCAAATATGGGAAGGTTCTTCAACTAGAAAAACTATTGATAAGATAGTAGATTCATCAGTCCATAACTTTCGAGTGGTTTCCCAAGGAAAGCCACACTTTATGGATTATTCAATCCTAAGGCAAACCATCACTCAGTCACGGGAGTAGAGCTCAATATGGGAAGGTTCTTCAAGTGGAAGAAGTATTATGGAAGCATAGATATCATCCTTGTTGGAGACTTTCCATTATCTTTCTTCTTTCATTTAATTTGTAACCAACATTAGAAGGCCACTTCAGACAAAGTGTTTATTTCCATTAAAGATTAAGAAGCATTTCCTTTAAAAATAATCTCTGGGGTTTGAAAAATGGGATAACCAATCCATCTTTTCATTATTTTTAGTAAATGTCTTGGGCACTGACCTATCCTCAGTCGGAGGTTGTCTTCCAAGGTACAACATCTCCAATCCAAGGGATTAGTTTCATCCTAACATGGGAAGGTTCCTCAACTGGACAAACTACTAATGGAACAATAGATTCATCAGTCCATAAGTATCCCACTAGTTTCGTCATTCCCAAGACAAGCCACTCTTCATCACATGAGGAGAGACTTTATGCAAATATGGGAATTTTCTTCAACTAGAAAAACTATTGATAATATAGTAGATTCATCAGTCCATAACCTCCCAGTGGTTTCCTAAGGCAAGTTGCACTTTATGGATTCTTCATTCCTTAGGAAAACCATCAATCAATCCCAAGGCAAGCCACTCTTAGTCACATGAGGAGAGCCTTTATGCAAATATGGGAAGGTTCTTCAACTAGAAAACTATTGATAGGATAGTAAATTCATCAGTCCATAACTTCCCAGTGGTTTCCTAAGGTAGGCCACACTTTATGAATTCTTCAATCCTTAGGCAAACCATCACTCAATCATGGGAGGAGGAGAGCTCAATATGAGAAGGTTCTTCAGGTGGAAAAAGTATTATGGAAGCATAGATATCATCCTTGTTGGAGAATTTCCACTATCTTTATTATTTCATTTAACTTGTAACCAACATCAAAAGGCCACTTCACACAAATTCTTCCTTTCCATTAAAGATTAAGAAGCATTTCCTTTAAAAATAATCTTTGGGGTTTGAACAACGGGACAACCAATCCATATTTTCATTATTTTCAATAAATGTCTTGGGCACTGATCTCTCCTCAATTGGAGGTGACCTCTCTTTAGTTGGAGGTTGTCTTCCAAGCTACAACATCTCCAATCTAAGGGATTAGTTTCATCCTAGCATGGGAAGGTTCCTCAACTGGAAAACTACTAATGGAACAGTAGATTCATCAGTCCATAAGTATCCCACTGGTTTCATCAGTCCCACGACAAGCCACTCTTAATCACATGAGGAGAGCCTTTATGAAAATATGGGAAGTTTCTTCAACTAGAAAAACTATTGATAGGATAGTAGATTCATCAGCCCATAACTTCCCAATGATTTCTTAAGTCAAGCCACACTTTATGGATTCTTCAGTCCTTAGGAAACCCATCACTCAGTCCCAATACAAGCCACTCTTAGTCACATGAGGAGAGCCTTTATGAACATATTGGAGGTTATTCAACTAGATAAACTATTGATAGGATAGTAGATTCACAAGTCAATAACTTCCCAGTGGTTTCCTAAGGCAAGCCACACTTTATGGATTCTTTAGTCCTTAGGAAAACCATCACTCAATCATGAGAGGAGGAGAGTTCAATATGGGAAGGTTCTTCAAGTGGAAAAAGTATTATGGAAGCATAGATATGATCCTTTTTATGTAGTTCTTTAGAGAAGTAAGCACTAGTGTTCCCATTCTAGGGACACACTTAGTGTTTCCTTAATCTCCAAGTACCCAAATATCTCTTTCCCCTATCTAGTAGTTTCCTCAATCCACAAGCTTTCTAGTGGGTTCTTCTGTCCCTGAGCAAATCACTGTAGGTGACATCATTAGTTCATGGCAAGCCACTTCTCGATATCCTCAGGCAACAAATGCTCTTGGGCTTCTTCAACTGATCTATTACTGAGTGACTCCCTTTGTCCCAATTTTCTTTATTTGTTTTCCTTCCTCTTCATGAGTAATTCTTGTTCCTTTCCCCTGGCTAACTCTAAGCCTTCTTCATCCATATAATCCTCTTACGTGAAAGCCCCTCGTTCTTTTCCTTCTCCTTATCAAGAAATCCCTTCACAACCTCCATTGCCATTGTCACAACTGTATGTTAGTTGTTGAATCATTGACCTTGTACTCTTCATCTTGTCTGTCAGTCTCTAGCTATTGGTTCTTTTTTGTTTTTGTGGTTTTGGGTATATCCTTACAATAAATCCCTACATCAATCCTCAACCTATCATCCTCTACCCGCTCTACCCTTGCCAACGTATCTCTCTCTTGTATCTAATTTTGTCCTATTTTCCTTGTGGGTTCACCCAAGGAGGTATGGTGGTTGTCCTCTTCTCTTCCAACCTAATTAAAACATGTCATCCTATTAAAGGAAAATACTTCAGCCTGCATGTTGAAATTAAATATTCCAGCTTCCTCAAGCAATCTTCCTTCTCCAAGTTGTGGAATATGTGTCCTAATTTATCAACCATTTTAATTTTAATAAAAATAATTAAAGTGTTTATGATAGGAGAATAATCCATGGGTTGTCAAAAACCACACCCCTTTGGAGGAACACCATCCTTGGTGTTCTGATTCCTGAACACAAAAGAAAACATGCTTAATTACAACATAAATCACAATGAGATTTGTATTTCCAGCTCATTTATATTAATCTTTCACATACATAGTTTCTTTCCTAACAACTCAATGGATATTGAATCCATTAAATCAACCATCTTTCAATCGCTCTTTTTGCAATTTATAGTACTTTTGTTGGACACTCTAATATCTTCAATTTTTTATTGTTCATCTTTCCAACAAGCTTTATTCACCCTAGTTGGATAGTTCCCATACATTCCTACACCATTCCATATAATATTTCATGAGATTCATCATAAAGAAATTGAAATAATTTAAATCTTAACTCTTTCCCTCCTTGTCTTTTAGGCCTAGCGCATTTGAATATCTTCTCATCCCCCAAGGTACTACATTCAGCATAGCTCCAATTTAACCACTTAGTGTGGTTTCCAACAATCAGTGTTTTCTTAAACACACAGCACAATACTTATTGGTGTTATCCCACTCCACATAGTATTTAGTCAAACACCATCTTCACATCTAGTCTCGTGGATGGGTACTCAACCATTCACGCACATGTTATTGTCAAATCCCACTTATCATTTGTTCTCAATAGATTCTCATTGTTACACAAAACTGTCTAGAGTAGGGATTCAGGTAGAGAAAAAAGAGTCTTAATTCAACTTTTGGATATATATATATGTGTGTGTGTGTGTGTGTGTGTGTGTGTGTCTATATATGTCAATCTATATATATATAGATAGACATATATAGACACACACACACACACACACACACACACACTATATATATGTATATATTATATGTATATGTATATATATATATTATATATATATATATATAATATATATATATATATAATATATATAGATATATATATATATATATATAGATAGACATATATATATATGTGTGTGTGTGTGTGTGTGAGAGGTTTTTTAGTTATGTTTCCCTCTATTGGAATAAGAGTGAACGTTTCCAGCAAATTCTTAATGGTGCTTCCACCTGTGTTCTTAGCCTTCCCCCTAAGTGACATTAGGTGTTATCAACCCCCTAGCCCTAGGGTACCTTAACGTCTCATAAGTACTCAATTGGCATAGTTTCTAGTCGGTTTATTAGCCCTGAGTGTACAAGTAGTGCTCTATGATTCTCAGCCAACAAGCCTTCTAGGTTTCTCATCCTAACTGTCATTTGAGCAGCTCTGCTCCGCCAAACTCTCTTCTGACATGAGCACAACACTTAGTGAAGTACATGCCCAATCCTATGGTCAAGGACTTCAGTTAGTAGTTCATATACCTACTGCCACAACCATCAAAATTTCCTTGTCATTAATCACAATACAACACGGGCACATAAAATTCATAATCACATGATAAATAAAATCATCAATTAGCTCAGCCTTTCCCCTTCCCCATTGATTCCTCACATAATTGGGAATCTCGTTAGACAACTTATTTATATTATCCCAATCAGTCAATATGCATGATATAAAATTTTAAACTACCATTCTTCCACAAGAATGATTCCTGAGAAGAACTTGTCAGACACAATGACACACACATACACACACACACACACACACACACACACACACACACACATATATATATATAGATATCTATATCTAATCATATCTATATCTATATATATAAAATAGATAGATATCTATATCTATATATAATATAGAGAGAGAGAGATATATGTATGTATGTATGTATGTATTCACATATATCAGGCAAGATAAAGGTTTATAGAAGCTCCTTTGTGACATTTTTCATGGTTTCCATATCACTGCCCATTATCCCATGGATTAAACCAACCCACTTGGCTACTCCAAATTCCTTGAAACTCATTAAGTAGCCTTGTCTGGTTACCCAAACATGCCAATTGCAATTCTTGTCACTTACATAGTCATACTTTTAAGGATAACTTGCTTATCCTACTACTATTAACGTTCTCTACTAAAATTGTGTCATACCAGGAAACATCATTGTTCCTTCACTGCATCCTAATACAAGAATGCATTTGCACACACACACAGACACACAGATACTAGTCATACAATTTTAAAATTTAAAAAACTTCCTATATCATACAAGATATTTATAATACTGAGAACAACAATTCCTCATATCTATATATATATATAATATATATAATATATATATATATATATATATTATATATATATAATATATATATATATATATATATATCCAATTAGAAATAGCTATACTATGCAATACAAGCAACACAGGGATTTCCCCAATCCCTCTTATGTTGAGAGCTTTCACATGCACATTCATCACAAATGTGTAAGAACACACCACTTAGCCAAGAGTGTTGGTACACTATAACAATTATGCACCAAAATCATGGAAGAATTTCTACAAAAATAAGGAAATAACAAGCATCCACGGTCACAACAATAGACTATCCACACCTTCAAAATCCTATTAGAAAACACATGCAATACCCTTTCATTTTTCAATAAAATTAATCATACCTAACATCCTTGTAGTAAGCATGCAATCCATAATCAAATGTGACAAGTAGTATACAATCATATTGCATTATGTTGTTGCACTTAGAGCTAGAGCTCCACTCCATCTCCAATGATCTAAGCATTGGACCTACTGCTTTGTCAATTATGGAATAGGGCACCAACTTATTCTGAAAGGTCTGGTGTTGAATATTTCTCTGATATCACTTTGTAACATACCCCCTTACCATCCATAGCCCACATTAAGGCTAATATGAGGGAGCTAATATGATGACTTGATCTCCAAATTCCTATTATGGAAATGGGATCTAAATCTTTTGATCTTGTTTAAACTTCTCAAAGTAAAAAATAAGCATCACCATCGTGTCTTTCTCATCAATACCTTTTCAAAGATATAAATTTTACCCCAATATGGCTTATGGATTGAAATATATGGTTGATTAAACATTTACCTAGTGGCTATTTGCCATGTCATTTGGTTATGCCTCGTGGCACCCATGTAGAACCCACGTAGTGCTCATTTGGAAATCCATGACATGACATGCATTACTCTTAGAAATTCCACATCATATGTCATCCTTGACTAGGTCATTCTTGCATGGTCCACGTCACCCCCTTGTGGCCCCCATTGGACCCCCACCCATGGATTGCAATTTACCATTCCCCATTATAATGTATTTTCCACCTAGACCCTATTAACAACCCAAGAATTATGGAATATTAAAATTCACATTACTCAATGGAGGGCTTTTTGTATACCACATAATATCAACACTGACCCTTCACCCCCCTTCACACTTAACCCCTACGCTCTAGGTCTAATGCCTAGTAATCTGGCATTGTGACATTCCCGTTTACTTTTGGTTACTCCCTCCATCTATTGGCATCCATCCATTTCCCTTCACAACACCTGGCACATATATGCACTACCCAACGGTTGGTGCTTGAGACGACAATCTTCCCATAACATGATGTACACTTTCCCTTCTACTATCCTCTATTTTTTGGCCCACTTCGCTATCACTTTTACGATGCCCTCTGACTTAACATCATTCTAACATCATAACCTCCACATGCCCTCTATCGAAGTTCCATGCGTCACTCAATTTACTCCCACTTAGACCTGCAAAAAGGTCAATTTTGAGTGTCATCTCACATGCCATGAAGGCACCATGTCAAACTCCTCTTTCCACGTCACACGCCATGAATCCTTTGCCTCACTATCTTCTCAACCCCTTGTAAATTTGAATTTCTCCATTCTAATAAAATCTGGTGTTCTTAGCCTTCTCACAATTTATTGGCCCCATGGCCTAAGCAATGCATCAACCATCAATTGTCGGACCTACCATCCATCCTAGCCCCATCTCCCTAGGCCACATATGAACATTATTGAACCTTCCAGTGGCCTAGTTCCCCAAGGCCTTAGGATGATAACTCCTCCTATCACTTGACAGTTCCAGGTCATGTTACACACACACACACACACGCAAACACACATGAGTGTGGCCATTAACAATTAGCCTGTTTTTTCTACCCTTCTTGCATTTATCCCTACACATATAAATTTAGATACATAAGTATTTGTATGATGGCATGCATGGCTCTATCAAGCCCTCAAAATACAATCATGGTGCCTCTCCATTAGGGCACCACAAGGCACAAGGCCTATCCCTCTTGATCTTAATACAAACTGAGTCCATCCCAACAGTGACCTCTTGAGTTTTCCGATACAAAAACCAAACCCTAATAACCAAGTTATTTTAATTCAAGCATTCAATTAAATTAATAGAGAGGGCCTCTCTTTCATAACTCATGTCATTTAGACCAAAATACAGACATATAATGGACACAATAATAATCACATTCCTTAGAGGATATTCAATAGTAACATCATCCCTGTTTTATCAAGGAACCTCATGTTTTCATCTTAATGTAAACAATTTAAAATATTAGTGGATGATAAGTAGAAATTCAATACATGGAAGCATAAGAAAACATTAACTTATTAGACATACAAGAATCAGCGATTGCTCATCAATAGTAAAAAACTTGGCATTATTCATTTACAAAGCAATTTATCTTCCTCGACTCAATAGAAGCATTAAACCAACACATTGAACCATCATTAAAATAAGTCATCAAATCGACATAATAAGCATATGCATGATATTCAATGTGCAATAGCTTGAGTAAACACTTATCTTATAAGAGAAGTCTTGAAACCGAGTTGGAGCTTCAACTCACCACCTAACCTCAAATGAGCTACAACCAATATTTCTTGCAACTATCACCCCTTATTCAAATTCTAAAGCTTAAGGAGGAGTTATTACCCATGTAACCTCAATTTTATCAGCCAAAACAATGTCCCTAAGGTTACACCACCTCCATCCACTAACTATTCAGTTAATCAAATACACAGGGAATTGTTTTCCTTCAAATGTTCTCCATAATCATGTCATAAAGCCTTAACTCATTTAAATACAACACAAGTATCATTTGTAAGCATAGAAAATCACATCTATAATCAAAGGGAATATTTTCATCATAAGATGGGAAGGTTCCTCAGCTAAACAAACTATTGATAGAACAGTAGATTCATAAGTCCACATGTTTCCTAGTAGTTTCTTTAGTCCAAAAACAAGCCACTCTTAGTCACATGAGGAGAGTCTTTATGCAAATATTGGGAGATTATTTAGCTGGAAAAATGATTGAGAGGATAGTAGATTCATTAATCCACAAATTCCAAGTGGTTTCCTAAGGTAAGCCAGACATAGTGGATTCTTCAATCCTTGGGAAAACCACCAATTAGTCACAGGAGGAGTAGAGCTTAATATGGGAAGGTTATTCAGCTAGATAAACTACCATGGAAGCATAAATATCACCCTTGTTACATAGTTCTTCAGCGAAGAAAACACTAGTGTTCCTAGCTCAGGGCCACATCTGGTGTTTCTACAACCTCCAAGTACCTGAGTATCTCCATACCCTAGCTAGTAGGTTCCTCAATCCATAAGATTACCAATAGGTTCTTTAGTCCCAATACAAACCACTATCAGTGGCTTTGCAAGTTCTTGGCAAGCCACCACTCTTTATTTTCAACCATAAAACCCTCTTGGGCTTCTTCAACTGGTCTGCTACTGAGAAATTCGCTCTACCCCAATTTTATTTCTTCATTATCCTTCCTCTTCATGACAAATTCTCATTCTTTTACCTTGGTTGAATCTTGTACTTCTCTCTCCATGGAAACCTCTCAAATGCATTCCCCGTATTATTTTCCTTATCCTTCTCGAGAAGTCCATTTGTGGCCTCCACTTCCACTATCACAACCATATGTCGACTGTTAAATCATGTGCCCTTCACTCTTCCTCTTGTTTTTTAGTCTACAACTAGTTGTTCTTTTTTGTTTTCATGTTCATGGGGATGTTGTTACAAAAATTCCATATGCCACTCCTCAGCTTATTTATCTTGTCCCACTCTGCCCCTACTAGAACAACCCACTCTTGTATTTAATTTCGACCTCTTTAGCTTGTGGGTTCACCCAAGGAGGTATGGTGTTTTTCATCTTGTATTCTAGCCCAAATAAAACAAAATCAATCTATTAAGGGAAGATATTTCAACCTACATGTTTAAATTGAATATTCCAACTTCCTCTAGCAATCTCCCTTACAAGTAAGAAGGAAAACAACAAGTTAAAATAAAAATGTAAAGGAATTGGGTAAGAATTATTTTTAGTTGAATTTTATATCTCTTTCTTATTCAATTTAATACATGTATTATGTGGATGCCCAAGAAGGGGTGCACTTAAGGAAAAAAATTGTGAGCACATAAATATTTAGTAAAATCATACAAATATGTGCATACATTGAGTTTCCATGTTGAACAAAAATTAAAAGAATGAATAATGCACTCATGATATAAAATATGTTTGGTAATGCATTGAGAGATTACATGAAAATGTGGGAGGTATGAAGTAACTATAGGGACTGCATTTTGTTCATGAGTCGATGAGTATTGGCACAATAGTTTCTAATCTTAAGACAAGTGAAAAATCATATAATGTTAAGTTCGTTGATAAGGAACATGTGGTGGAAGGATTGTTTTTTCCTAGTCAATGTGAGAATTATATGGAATTGTTGATATATGAAAGGAAGTTTTTCATTAATACCTAATGGGTTGTGAAAATGGTAAGAAGCCTCAAATTTGTCAATATTACTACAATCTTTGTGATGCATATATGAATTACTATGATATGATTTGGTCATGACACTCGCATTATGAATCATGATTATACAAATGTTAGGTGCATTGAGTGCATGCTTGCTTGTATGGAAAATTCAATTGCATAATTGAATGCCATGAAAGGACATAACCAAATAATATTAAGGAATTGTTGAGTAGTGAAATGAGGGGCATGAATAACTCATCCTGCAAAACAAAGTGGAAACTAATTACTCATGAATTTAGAGATATGTATCTTAATGGAGAAAGTGGTTATATAACTCTCAGTTTTGACCCTTTGGGTTGTTGGAATAAATGTTTGATTGCATTAAGAAATTCTTAGAATGATTGTGATGAAAATATATAATGTAATTATAGTTCCATTTCAATCTATCTAAAATCATTTGAAAGTTATAGAATTATTATGTGCATAATAATTCTGAGATCACTTCAAGGGATGTTGTAAATTTTGCAATGAAATTCCTTTATGTATGAACACTTACCACTATTTGGCTAATTAAAAGTTCATAATGTAGGTATAGTGTTGTAATGCAGTGTGAGAAAGAAGCCACTATGAGAAATGAAAATATCACCACCTACATTTAAGGAGCCCAACATCATAACTAAAAGTCTTGTGTTTGTGAGGTCTGGTTTCTGAATGAAGAAAATTTGGGCAATTAAAATTTATAATTTGAAATTTTTGAGCATATCTCATGGGTATTTAATTTTGTGATATATGTAAAATAATGAAGCAAAGATAATAGGAACAAGGCCATTGTGGTGACATCGCAACCTTGTGACACATTTTGATTACCTCATGGGAGAAAGTCATAAAGGGCAAATTGATTATAAAACTCCATGAGAAATGTAGTGTAATTTATGTTAGAGCACACTAGAAGGGAACTTGACTATACTAATTTAATAATATATTCAATAATATCATATAGAAAATCTATAGGATAGGTATATCACCCAAGGATGGGGGTTTCCTCTACCTAGATGGGTGAGTAACTAATGGGAGAATAAATTTGTCACATGCTTACTAGGATGTGAATATAAGAGGGCCTATCCAATGCAGACAATGAGATAAACTTGTTACTTGTGGAGGGAAAGGAGGCAAAGAATAACCATACCAAGTATTGGTTTAAAACCTTATCTATTAGAGACTCATCTTATTTTGGAGAAAATCAAATCTTCTTATAGAGGGATTACTAGCTAAATAAGAAAATTAATTTTGGATTTGAGGCATCTATGGTTCATTTCTTTCAAATTGAATCTCGGAGTATCCACAGTAATAATCATACTTGTCAACATTTCAAATCCCAACAAGGATCCATCATCAGGACAATTTCTGAATGATGATAGAAGAAGAGCTTAGTGAGAGGATAAATAGTAAAAAGATAATTTGATTTTAAGGAGATGAGGTCGGCTTCAAATTTTTTATTTCTATTTTTATTTTTTATTTTTAATTTTAATTTTTAATAATTATTAATCATGTTTTAAAGTTTTATTTTATTTTTATTTTTAATAATTATTAATCTCGTTTTAAAGTTTTACTATAATATAAATTGTATTTAATATATTTTCATTATTATTAAAAGATCCTTTAATGAATAGTTTTTTTATTAATTTTTAGTAGATTTCTTATTATTCTAATGTTATTATAATGTGACTAATTTCTGTTACTAAATTTTAATTCATTATTATACCTTAAATTACAATTAGTTAATTAACTAATTGATTAATTAATATTATAATGATAATAATTAAATTCATATTTAATAAAGATAATTAATTCTTTTTAATTTTGTTATTAATAAAAGATAAATTTATTTTATTTATTATAATAATATAACTAATTTTTATTGGATTTAATTAATTAATAGATATTATAATTAAATACTAATTGTTATTGTAAATGCTATAACTAATTTCATTAGATTACTACACTTTTATTTAATTAGAATAGTTAATTGATTAATTAATTAATAGGTATTGTAAATGACTAATTATTGTTGTGTTAATTCTAAAAAAAAAATTGTTAATAAACTAAATGATTAATAGAAATCATAATAAATATGTATTGCTAAAATAATAATGATGCTAATAATAGTAAAGTATATATAAATAATCTTTAATTAATTATTATTAAAATACCTAATAATAACATAATAATTATATAAAGAATTATAATTAATAATAGTTTATTAATTGTTCGGGGTATTTTTATTTTAATTTATTTTTAATATAAGATCAGAAAGTTATAATAGGAGAGGAGCATTTACCTGATTACCTAAGATGTGTTGGTGGTCCTAATCCCTTTGATTAAAGGAAGCCAACTTCCACTTATCTCTATACCATTGTCTCTGTTGAGATTCTGTGGATGTTTTATAATTTCAAGAGCCTCCCTAATCTTCTGTTTTCGATAATATTCTTCTCTTGCAATAATTGAGGCACTCTCCAAACAAACCTGGTGTTTCGTCTTTGAGGAATGCTCCGCAAGGGCCGACGTACGAGACCCTCCATTCTTAATATCTGCTCCATCTTCTTTTAGTCTTTTCTGTAGAGAACGACCTGTTTCACCAATGTAACGTTTTCCACAGGAACAATCAATTTTGTAAACTCCCTTGAGTTGATGTCTATCAATATTGTCCTTGACAGACCTCATACCTTGTTTAATTGTTCCAGGTGTTGAGAATTCTGTGACTATGTCTTTCCTTTTCAAGATTTTGCAATCTTATCAGTCGCCTCTTGAATATATGGTAGGAAAACTCTAGCACACTAAGGTAGGTTCTAGGCCTTAGGTTCCTGAGATAGCACCCTCCTTTCCACTTCTTCTATAGCTTTCCTAATTTCTTTCTCTCTATAGCCTATACCCTTAAATACCGAGGATAAGTGTTTTATCTCTTCCTCGAGATGCTCAAAGTCAGAAATTCGAAGGGCTCTAATGGCAAGAGTGTTAAGGACACCATGCTTCTAGGACGGGTGATGGTAGGATTCAATGTGGAGGTAGCTTTCTGTGTGAGTTAACTTCCTAAAACAATTATGTCCTAAAAAGCCATCCTCCTTCCTCATGATAAGAATGTTTAAGAATGAGTTAGGAAATAAGTTTAAGTGTCTTATATTAGACAATGGAGGTGAATACTACAACAAATAGTTTGATAACTATTGTTCAGAACATGGAATTTGCATAAAGAAGACAGTTCCAGGCACACCACAGGAAAATGGTGTGTCATAAAGAATGAACAGGACAATCATGGAGTGTGCAAGGTGCATGAGATTTCATGCAAGACTTCCCTTACAATTTTGGGCAGATGTTGTAGATATTTTTATTTAGCTAATAAACAGAGGGCCTTCAAGTTCCTTCGATGGTAGTATTCTAGAGGAGGCATGGATAGTAAAAAGGTAAACTACTCATTTTTAAATATTTTCGGTTGTGAAGCATTTGTCCGCATCAATAAAGAAAATATGACAAAGCTTGAGGCAAAATCAAAGAAATCATACCTTTTATTGGATATGGTGTAGATGATTTTGGTTATCACTCGTATGATTATGAAAATCACAAAATCATTAGGAGCAGAGATGTCATATTCAATGAAAAGGTCTTGTATAAGGATTAAATCAAAGGAAAGAAATAGGAAAATGAAAACAAGGAATAGGCAATGCTTGATGAGATCACACAAAAATTAAAGGTGCCTGAAAATCATAATGATCAATAGCCACAACAACCACAACAATAACAGACACCTCAAACACCTGAAAATGGTGTTAGAAGATATACCATGATAAGTAGACCCATTGAACAATATTATCCTTCATTATATTGTGTATTGTTGATTGATTATGGTGAACCAGAAAGATATGAAGAAGAAATGCAGGTAGAAACCAGGAAGAGGGAGCAAGCCATGGAAGAAGAGATGGATTCCTTGATGCATAACCAGACTTGGGACTTCGTCAAGTTGCCTGCAGGTAAAACAACATTGCAAAATAAATGGGTTTACAAGTTGAAGGATGAAGATGGAGCTAAATAGAGGTATAAGGATAGACTTGTGGTGAAGGGGTTTGCATAAAATAAATGTATAGAATTTGATGAGATTTTTTCTCCTGTTGTTAAAATTACTTCAATCAGGACTATTTTAAGTCTATTGGCAACAAAAGATTTATATCTTGAGTAGTTAGATGAAAAGACAACCTTTATCTATGGGGATTTGGAGGAAGAAATATACATGCATCAGCCACAAGGGTATGAGGTCAAATGGAAGGAGAAGTTAGTATGAAAATTGAAGAAGAGCTTGTATGGATTAATGCAGGCTCCAAGGTAGTGGTATCTAAAATTTGAAAGGTTTATATTTGAACAAGGTTATACTATATGTCACTTTGACCGTTGTGTTTATCTTAAAAAGAAAAATGATGGTAGTTATATTATATTTGTATTATATGTAAATGACATGCTTGGTGTAGGGTCTAACATGTAGGAAATAAAGTTTCTCAAAGGAAAATTGGCAAATTCATTTGCAATGAAGGATTTGGGTGCTGCAAAACAAATCCTTGGTATGAGAATAACTAGAGATAGGAAAAGTCGCAAATTAACATTGTCTCAGAGTGAGTACATAGAAAAGGTATTGGGAATATTTAGTACACCTGTGGCTAGCCATTTTAAAGTAAGGAGATGTGTTCCAAGACTTGGGAAGAGATGGATTATATGTGTAAATTTCCTTATGCATCAGAAGTTGGAAGATTAATGTATGAAAGGGTCTGCATAAGGCATGGTATTGCACATGCAATGGGAGTTGCAAGAAGGTATATGAACAATCCAAGAAAAGAGCATTAGCTCGTAGTAAAGTGGATTCTCAAGTATTGGAGAGGTACCACAAATCAAGCATTATGATTTGGTGGTTTAAACATTTATCTAAAAGGATATGTTGATGAAAATATGGCAGGTGATAGAGATAACAGAAGGAGCACCATAAGGTATGTGTTAATGTAGGTGGAATAACTATCGGTTGGGTTTCAAAATTGTAAAACATTGTTTCACTTTCAACAACGGAAGTAGAGTACATTGCTGCTACAGAGGCTAGTAAATAAATTATTTGGTTACAAATGTTTATGGACGAATTGGTAAAGAAGACGAAGATGGGAAGGTTATACAGTGACAACCAGAGTGTCTTCATCTTGCAAAGAACGCAGGGTTTCATTCCAAGACTAAACATATAAAATTCAAGTACCATTTCATACGGTCAGTGTTGTAAGATGGACAGTTGAAGTTGGAAATGATACACACTAGCCAGAATCCTTCAGATATGTTAACAAAAGTTGTAACTAGGGAGAAACTGAGATTCTACTCAATTTCAATTGGTCTTCAAGTATGATGGTGAATATGAGAAACAATAAGGTTGAAAGTGGAAGAATTGTACAACAATTGAAGCATCGATGGAGTTGATATAATCAATCTCCAAGTAAAAGATTGTTGGATGTGGAGCCTAATTATCTTCCTAATTCAGAGGTCATGTTTCAGTGATGTTTGGATCCCAATCCCTGACAGTGGGGTGTGGGGGCGATTCCCCCTCCCACCACTATTGATGCCTCGAGGGTCCATGGGGGGCTCCTACATATTTTGATCCCCCCCTGGCGAGGGTTCAAGGGTAGCGCCCCCGAAGCTAAAAATAGATGAAATTTTTCCTTGTATAATATTGTAATTTCATAGTCAATCTAGGTCGTTCATTAAGCAGATGATCTGATGGTAGAATTTATGTTTAATTTAGGGTTTTTTGTCCTAGAAGGAAACCCATCGTTTTATATGAAGGAATTGTATTGCAAATGTGTATCATTATGTTGAATGAGACAGAAAGAGGATACTATGTGAGAGAGAAGAGGAAATTACAGTGGATCTTTTGTAGATTGTATCTCTTCATTTTGCTGGATAATATAAAAGGAAAGAGTGGTTGTTTCTCCTTTGACATAGCCCAAATTGGGTGAACTACCTATATCTGTGTCTCTCTTGTTTTACGTGTTTCTGTATTTTGTGTTTCCACAATATTTTGTGTATTTCATTTCTCTGTTAATTAATTTCTAACATAATTCATATATTTTTTCTCTATATTTTCAAAGATATTCCTTGAGGAAGTTGGGTCTCTTGAATTCTCCTAAAATCAAACCTCAAAAATAGTCAATGTGTTATTATTGCCATAATTTTCTTTCTTGGATGTTCCAGACTATGAAACTTGGAGGATTTAGAGAAAATATCTCAAGGTATATGTGGTAGAAATTTTTGAATTTGGTCCTCTATAATTTACAAGATATACTATATGGAATATTTTGGTTTTAGAAAAATAAATAGTGCACATAAACTAATTAATGAAATGCCCCTTCAAAATGTGGTTTTTATCGATGGTGATTAGATAATGTGTGGGAATTGTTTGATAAAATTCTTAGAGAAAATGTGATACCCCATAGCCCTCATGTGGGATTAAGGGTTGGGTGTGTTACAAAGTGGTACCAGAGATAATTGTTAAGCTTGTGAAGAAGAAAACGTTTAAGGTACCACGTATGTTGCACTAAATTTTATTATGTTTATGAACCCAATTTCATATTTAATCAATAGATATATTAACTTTGTTAGGAATTAAGTGTTGATTGCTAGGTTTGCAGGAAAATAAATAAATTACATAGGTATAAATAGTAATAAAATTTTACGTGAACAAGTATAAGCTAAATGGAAAATTCCATTGTATGAATAATAGCATGAATAACTATGGTAACGTAATTTTCATAAACTAAAATGTAGAAGAAATATGGGCATTTGATTTATGTGTATTACTCCTTATTCCATTTGTATTTCTAAGGAAATTAGATGTGCTTTGTCTCAATCTCCTAGAAGCAACTACATATCACCCCCAAATCATTGCTAAGGTTCTCCAATATCGTTACCACATCTTTCATAGTTGTTCATTCATTGGTTTAATGTTTTGAGAAAATCAAACTAACTCATAGCACATAAAGTAATTGTATACATTATTTTCTACAAATCCATCTCCATCCACCTCGCTAAAAATACTTAAGAGAAATACTTCCTTCACTATGTTTGGAAACACTAGCTTCACTCACTTGTGCAAGTTTACATCTCCAAGAAAACATGTCATCTCAAAAAAAATTGGTTGCTTCCTAGTAAGCATTTCCACTAAAAAAAATCATAACTATATATATCTACTTTGGTAAACACTATCTCAATTAATCCATACTCCATATTGAAGTCAACCTTCATTATATTTTACTTTACCACTGTGTACAAAAACTGTTGATGAGGAAAAACAAGTAAAATTAATGTTATAAAATGTCATACTTGGGACAATTTATCCCATGGATTCGTTCAAACCAAATGTTGAAGTGAGTTAGTAGGGGTTGCATTCTTTAATTTTTCGATACCAAAGTCCACTATATGGACCATCATGTCTTCATCCAAAAACACATTATCAGATTTCAAATAAAGAAGTACCACTTGAACAAAAGAATCATGATGAAAGTACTCCATCGCATGGGCCACACCTATGGAAATATCTAATTGTGTTTTCAAAGCCAATTCACATACATCTTCACCATTATTGTCATCCCTACAAATGCTTCTCCAAGCTTTTGTTAGACATATATTGGAACATTAATCCTTTAAAATGGAGGCTGCAACATGAAGTTATGATTCTCACCAAATTTCAATTTTGAACCTTTTGTAGAGCACTACATTCTAATCTAGAACTCTTGAAAACCTTGTCTTTTGCAACTAGAAAACTTATGTAGCCACAACTATGTCATCGCTAAAATTCCTTTATAAATTAACCAAAACTCCTCATTACTAACAAGTTGGCTTTGGAAAATCTATTAATTTCTATGTGAAGCTCATCATATGATATCCTTTTGTAATCTAACCTTTAGACAATATGTTGCAAGGAATTAACATTTTGCATACACTTATTTCCTTTCCAAATGAATCCCAAAAGTAGACAACATAGTACAACAAAAATAACTACATTCATTAGCAATAATACTCTTTCACAAATGCAAAATGATCTCTTGTTGTTTGAGAGATAGGTAACTGGAATGCTTGTGGTTTGACAAAGATAGGGCTTCCAAAGAAGGACATGAAAATTGTTTTTTTTTTTATAAAAAAACCCTCCTTTTGGAATTTCCCCAATGAGATTGTTGAAAGATAATTTCAAATACTAAAACATTTTCAAATGCCAGAGTAATTGGAATTGTCCTTAATAGGGAGTTGGAAGAAATATCTAAGTTCATAAGACTCTGTAAATTTTCAATTGAATTTGGAGTAGATCCTAATAAGGTATTTTGAGATAAATTCAATGAAAATACCACTTAGAAAATTGTGAAATGAAATCTATGTGATTTATGGTTTTGAAATAATAACATATTTATACCCTATTCAAGAAACCTCTATCCATTTGAAGCTAGAGAGGCCAACTTAGCATAAAACCTTAACTTTCATCACTCGCTACTTTATTAATAGGAGCATAGAATAAAACATCTTCCATATCCCATTGTTTTGTCAATAACATTAACTATCAAATTGAAGTATTCACTAGAATATAAGAAGCCCTATTACAAGAAGCCAAATATCTACATGGTCAACAAGAGTCCTTTGAAGAAAAGAAGGGTTGAAAGGGTAGGGAAATCTCTCAAACATGTCTCCAACAATGTATGGGGATATAAAATTTATATATGATATAATTATAATATAACTAAAAAAAGTTCTAAATTGTTAAAAATTATAATAAGTCATAGTCTTGTAACATAAATTTTCATGTCTTTCAACATGATTTTTAGATCAAAATTGTATACTTAAATATTCGTGCATTGTATACTGTTCACCATCAAGTTCCATTAATGGGTCACTAATCTCATTAACAAGAAAATTAAAAATCATATTTAGGATTAGAATTTAACTTTTGAATTTTTATTGATAATATAAACAAATTATATATAACTGAAATTTAAATCGATCAAATTATATATTTAAAAGAATAGAATTGTTATTGATGTTTCATCAATTTGATTTACATGAAAATTTTAAAAATCACATCTAAATGGGAATTCAACATTTAAATTATTGTTAATGACATAAACAAATTAGTTATGGTTAAATTTAATATATTAATCCATTAATTTGCGCTCTAAAGATAATACAATTAGTTTCATATCACCTTTTGTGAGAGAGGTTCTTATTTTGTAGATATGAATATTGACATCATGGATAATAGTAATAAATCACATTAAGATATAATTTTTTCATTTGGTTAATAAAGTGTAATTAAAGAATTTAATTTTCACATTAATAATAATCATAGATAGATAGTAAATATGAACAAAAGTTTGGTCAAATAATTAAAAATAATATCAAAAGTGTAATTAAAATCCAATATAATTCATAAAATCAATTCACTCATCTAAAAAAATGTGTTTATAAGTTATAGATGATTGTTATCTTTTAATTATATCCTTTCATTTGTAGACAAATAAATAATGGAAATAATTTGAGACAATTAAAAACATTGTCATTATGAATGTCCAATAAAATAAACCAATGTATAGTTGCAATGTCACAAAAGCGTGTACTTTTTATTTTGATAATACTGACATATAAATATAAATACTAATAGAAGTCTACTTCAACGATTATAACTTAAAAAAAAAAAAAAACAAGTGCCATTGTATGCACAATGAAAATATTGAAATCTTCTGGTATTGCAATTTTCACAAACTAAAATGAGGAAGAACTATGGGCATTTGATGCATGTGTATCGCTCCTTGTTGCATTTGTATTGCTAAGCAAATTAGATATGCTTTGCCTTAATCTCCTAGAAGAAATTGCATTTGCCCCCAAATCATTTCTAAGGTTCTCCAATACCATTACCACATCTCTCATAGTTGGTCGTTCATTGGGTGAATCTTTTGAACAAACCAAACCAACTTGTATAAGAGAAGATATGCAATTGAATACATTGCTTTCTTCAAATTCATCTCCTTCCACCTCCCTAAGAAGGTTGCTGTCAATTACCTCCTTAACGCTGCTTGGAAAGGCTAGATTTACCCACTTGTGCAAGTTCAGGTCTCCAGAAAACATATCATTAGTTGGCCATTTCCTCGTAAGCATTTCCAATAATAAAATGCCATAGCTATAAATATCTCCTTTGGTAGACACTGGCTGACCGAATCCATACTCTGCATTTAAGATAACATTCATCAAATTTTACTCTATTGTTCCATACAAAAATGTTGGTGAGACATTTAGAAATGAAAAGCAAACATTTAACATTCTAAATGTCATACCTGGTGCAATATAGCCCATAGATCCTTTCAAAGAAAGTGTTGAAGTAAGTGACTCAGTAGAGGTTTCATCAATTAATCTTGCAATACCAAAATCTGTTACATGCCCTGACATGTCTTCATCAATAAGCACATTATTTGGTTTTAAATCACAATGCACTACTTGCACAAATGAATCATGATGAAGATATTCAATGGCATGGGCCACATCTATTGCAATGTCCAATCTTGTTTTTAGTCCCATTTCACATGCATCTTCACCATTGTTGTAATTTGTATTAGGATACAAATGCTTCTCCAAGCTTCCATTAGACATAAATTTGAACACTAATCCTTTGAAATCAATGTTGCAACAGGAGGTTATGATTTCCACCAGATTTCGATGTCGAACCTTTTGCAAGATGCTACATTCCGCTTTAAAACTCTTTTCAGCCTTGTCCTTCAGCAAATGGAAAACTTTTACAGCAACAAGTGTGCCGTCAATCAAAATTCCTTTATACACTGAACCAAAATTCCCTGTTCCCAACAAGTTGGCCTCGACAAATCCATTAGTTGCTATATGAAGCTCTTGATATGAGATCCTTTTGTGCTCCAACCTTTGCAAAATGGCTTGTGAGGAATCAAAGTTTTGCACATGCATATTTATGTTCCAAAGGAATCCCTTTCTTTTCCAAAGGAATCCCAAAAGTAAACAACATAATATAAAAGCAGCAACTCCACTCACTGGCAGTATCAATCTTTTCACAAGTGCAAAATGATGTCTTAGTGTTTGACATGCAGGCAGTTGAAATACTTGCGATCCACAAAGGCCAGGATTTCCAATTAAGGACATGACAATTGTTCTATTTGCAAAAAACCCTCCTTCTGGAATTTCCCCAGTGAAATTGTTGAAAGACAAATTCAAGCTTTGAAGCATTTTCAAATTCTTGAGTGTGACCACTGGTATTATACCTGATAAATTGTTCAAAGAGAGGTCTAGACTTGCAAGGCTTTGTAAATTTCCAAGTGACTCTGGAATAGACCCTTGGAAGGAATTGTGAGATAAGTTCAATAATTGTAGCTCATTGCAACTTCCAAGTGCAGGGGGGATTGCCCCAATCAATTGATTGACAGAGATGTCTATAGCCTGAGCCATTGCAATTTTACCAATCTCTGTGGGCAAGGAACCTTCTAATAAATTCCATGACAAATTCAAATAGAATTGTATATTAGAAAATTTCTCAATTTCATGTGGTATACTTCCAGAGAGCCTATTGTGAGATAGGTCAAGCAATTCCAAATTTATACAATCTCCTAAGCTGGAAGGTATGGTCCCTAATAAGTTATTGTGATGAAGATGGAGTCTTCTTAGTTGTTTAAGGAGTGAAAGGGAATTTGGAATCTTTCCAGAGAGACTATTTACACTAAGGTCCAAGAGACCAAGGTGTTGTAAGCCTTCAAAATCGTCAAGTATGTTTCCTTCTAAATTATTGTTACTTAAATACAATCTTTCTATTTTTACAAATTTTCCTAATGGTGGAACATTACCATTTAGAAAATTTTCACTTAAATTTAATAAGGTTAGGCTGCTAAGATTACCTATATGTGGAGGGATGTTTCCTTGTATTTTATTATTTGATAATGATAACATAGATAAATTAGTAGAAAGTCTACCTATAGCAAATGGCAAAACACCACTTAATTTATTGTTGTGCAACCATAAATAATGTAAGTGAGAACAATTAGTGAGAGCAGTAAGAAAAGGCATGTTTATAGCATTGCCACTATCTAGTTGATTGTTATTCAAAAGTAATAATTCTAGAAAAGATAACTTAGCCAACTCTATAGGCACGGTGCCACTCAGCTTGTTATAACTTAAACTCAGTGATACTAAGTTAGAAAAATTTCCAATAAACTTTGGAATCTCTCCAGTCAGTTGATTTGTGTTTAAAACGAGATATTGCAAGTTTAACATATTTGACAAAGATGTGGGAATGCGACCAGACAAATCATTTAGGGAAAGAACAAGTTCTTGCAAACGGGTGAGGCGACCCAAGGAAGAGGGAATGGTACCTGTCAGCTCGTTGTCTCCCAAGTGAAGGTTTTGCAATTGCGGGAGGGAACCCAACTCCCTCGGGATATTTCCGGTCAGATGGTTGCCGGTGAGAAACAGAATAGTCAAATTTTTGCAGTCGATGAGTTCACTCGGAATGGAAGCGGTGAGACTATTCTGTTCCAAAGTCAACTCAATCAGCGATGAAAGGTTTCCCAAGCAAGAGGGAATGGTACCTGTCAGCGCGTTTTCTCCCAAGTAGAGATATTGCAAAAGTGGAAGGGAACCCAACTCGCTTGGGATATTTCCGGTCAGCTTGTTGAAAGAGAGCGCCAGATAAGTCAAATTTCTGCAACTGCAGAGTTGAGTTGGGATATCTCCGTCCAAGCCATTGTGGTCCAACCGGAGCTCCCTCAAACGAAAGAGGTGCCCCAATTGATTGGGGATATGACCAGTGAGCTTATTGCCTGTGAGAATGAGCGTGCGGAGAAACGACAAATTGCCGAGCGATGGAGAAATGGGACCGTGCAAATCCATGCCAATGAGGTCGAGGGAGGCCACTCTGTTTGGATGGCGGCGGTTGCAGGTGACGCCGGTCCAGTTGCAGAAGGGGTTGGCGGGAGTCCAATCTGCGACGGAATGATGTGGATCGCTGGCAATGGAGTTCCTGAATGCCACGAGGGATTGGTGGTCATTGTGGAAAGAGTGGGATCCTTTCCCAGGGGTGAAGGAAAAGATGAGGAGAAAGAGCAGATGAAAAGCAAAAGAAAGAGAGGGCATGGTGGTTGAAATCGTAGCCTCTGCGAAAGGGGAGGGGAGAAATGCAGTGAGTACGGGTGGAGAAGTGAGTGAGTATTTATAAGGAGAGAAACCGCGTGTTTGGGCGTCGTGAAGAAGACGTGGTACCGTGTATAGTGTGAACGTAGAAAGGGGGAAAACGTAAAGGACAAGGCATCAAAGAAGACTTTCAAAAGTCTTCCACGAAGACTTTCAAAAGTCTTCCACGGGTGAGAAAAGTGGCGTCGTGAAGAAGACGTAGTACCGCGTATAGTGTGAACGTAGACGGGGAAAACGTGAAGGACAAGGCATCAAAGAAGCCTTTCAAAAGTCTTCCACGGCTGAGAAAAGTGGCGTCGTGAAGAGGACGTAGTAACCTGTATAGTGTGAACGTAGAAAGGGGGAAAACGTGAAGGACAAGGCATCAAAGACGTCTTTCAAAAGTCTTCCACGGCTGAGAAAAGTGGCGTCGTGAAGAGGACGTAGTACCGTGTATAGTGTGAACGTAGAAAGGGGGAAAACGTAAAGGACAAGGCATCAAAGAAGACTTTCAAAAGTCTTCCACGAAGACTTTCAAAAGTCTTCCACGGGTGAGAAAAGTGGCGTCGTGAAGAAGACGTAGTACCGCGTATAGTGTGAACGTAGGGGAAAACGTGAAGGAGAAGGGATCAAAGAAGCCTTTCAAAAGTCTTCCACGGCTGAGAAAAGTGGCGTCGTGAAGAAGACGTGAACGTAGACGGGGAAAACGTGAAGGACAAGGCATCAAAGAAGCCTTTCAAAAGTCTTCCAAGGCTGAGAAAAGTGGCGTCGTGAAGAAGACGTAGTACCGTGTCAGTTTCTCACACCGCCTCCTACATTTTCAATCTCTCGTGTTTAGACTTCTTACTTTCCAACTCTCGTGTTTAGACGTTTTAGATAGTTGAAAGGTGAGAAGTTTCATTTGCTCGCTCTAGCCGACTCTAAAATTGTTGCAGTATTGTTGCAGTTGAAAGGTGAGAAGTTTCCTTGCCTCGCTGTATCATTGAACACAAAGGACCCGTGATTTTAAGGATAAGGGAGACGAATATTGAAGTCAAACATTCATTAATGACCACTCTTAAATATTGTACACGTCAGAGATGTCCGTGTCAGTGAAACAATGCCCATAAATTTTTTCGCAAAGTGATTTCTCACCTTTAATGACTACCTAAGATATAGTTGGAATTTCTATATCATAGCTGAAATCAATAATTGATTCCATTTTTGTATGGTCATCTTTAATTCATCTCGAAAACTCTGAACAACAAAATCAACGATTGATTTTTTAAGTTTACAGCTGGA
>APFE030593375.1:38185-48572 GCA_000404065.3 Pinus taeda | reverse complement strand
GGAATAACTATCGGTTGGGTTTCAAAATTGTAAAACATTGTTTCACTTTCAACAACGGAAGTAGAGTACATTGCTGCTACAGAGGCTAGTAAATAAATTATTTGGTTACAAATGTTTATGGACGAATTGGTAAAGAAGACGAAGATGGGAAGGTTATACAGTGACAACCAGAGTGTCTTCATCTTGCAAAGAACGCAGGGTTTCATTCCAAGACTAAACATATAAAATTCAAGTACCATTTCATACGGTCAGTGTTGTAAGATGGACAGTTGAAGTTGGAAATGATACACACTAGCCAGAATCCTTCAGATATGTTAACAAAAGTTGTAACTAGGGAGAAACTGAGATTCTACTCAATTTCAATTGGTCTTCAAGTATGATGGTGAATATGAGAAACAATAAGGTTGAAAGTGGAAGAATTGTACAACAATTGAAGCATCGATGGAGTTGATATAATCAATCTCCAAGTAAAAGATTGTTGGATGTGGAGCCTAATTATCTTCCTAATTCAGAGGTCATGTTTCAGTGATGTTTGGATCCCAATCCCTGACAGTGGGGTGTGGGGGCGATTCCCCCTCCCACCACTATTGATGCCTCGAGGGTCCATGGGGGGCTCCTACATATTTTGATCCCCCCCTGGCGAGGGTTCAAGGGTAGCGCCCCCGAAGCTAAAAATAGATGAAATTTTTCCTTGTATAATATTGTAATTTCATAGTCAATCTAGGTCGTTCATTAAGCAGATGATCTGATGGTAGAATTTATGTTTAATTTAGGGTTTTTTGTCCTAGAAGGAAACCCATCGTTTTATATGAAGGAATTGTATTGCAAATGTGTATCATTATGTTGAATGAGACAGAAAGAGGATACTATGTGAGAGAGAAGAGGAAATTACAGTGGATCTTTTGTAGATTGTATCTCTTCATTTTGCTGGATAATATAAAAGGAAAGAGTGGTTGTTTCTCCTTTGACATAGCCCAAATTGGGTGAACTACCTATATCTGTGTCTCTCTTGTTTTACGTGTTTCTGTATTTTGTGTTTCCACAATATTTTGTGTATTTCATTTCTCTGTTAATTAATTTCTAACATAATTCATATATTTTTTCTCTATATTTTCAAAGATATTCCTTGAGGAAGTTGGGTCTCTTGAATTCTCCTAAAATCAAACCTCAAAAATAGTCAATGTGTTATTATTGCCGTAATTTTCTTTCTTGGATGTTCCAGACTATGAAACTTGGAGGATTTAGAGAAAATATCTCAAGGTATATGTGGTAGAAAATTTTGAATTTGGTCCTCTATAATTTACAAGATATACTATATGGAATATTTTGGTTTTAGAAAAATAAATAGTGCACATAAACTAATTAATGAAACGCCCCTTTAAAATGTGGTTTTTATCGATGGTGATTAGATAATGTGTGGGAATTGTTTGATAAAATTCTTAGATAAAATGTGATACCCCATAGCCCTCATGTGGGATTAAGGGTTGGGTGTGTTACAAAGTGGTACCATAGATAATTGTTAAGCTTGTGAAGAAGAAAACGTTTAAGGTACCATGTATGTTGCACTAAATTTTATTATGTTTATGAACCCAATTTCATATTTAATCAATAGATATATTAACTTTGTTAGGAATTAAGTGTTGATTGCTAGGTTTGCAGGAAAATAAATAAATTACATAGGTATAAATAGTAATAAAATTTTACGTGAACAAGTATAAGCTAAATGGAAAATTCCATTGTATGAATAATAGCATGAATAACTATGGTAACGTAATTTTCATAAACTAAAATGTAGAAGAAATATGGGCATTTGATTCATGTGTATTACTCCTTATTCCATTTGTATTTCTAAGGAAATTAGATATGCTTTGTCTCAATCTCCTAGAAGCAACTACATATCACCCCCAAATCATTGCTAAGGTTCTCCAATATCGTTACCACATCTTTCATAGTTGTTCATTCATTGGTTTAATGTTTTGAGAAAATCAAACTAACTCATAGCACATAAAGTAATTGTATACATTATTTTCTACAAATCCATCTCCATCCACCTCGCTAAAAATACTTAAGAGAAATACTTCCTTCACTATGTTTGGAAACACTAGCTTCACTCACTTGTGCAAGTTTACATCTCCAAGAAAACATGTCATCTCAAAAAAAATTGGTTGCTTCCTAGTAAGCATTTCCACTAAAAAAAATCATAACTATATATATCTACTTTGGTAAACACTATCTCAATTAATCCATACTCCATATTGAAGTCAACCTTCATTATATTTTACTTTACCACTGTGTACAAAAACTGTTGATGAGGAAAAACAAGTAAAATTAATGTTATAAAATGTCATACTTGGGACAATTTATCCCATGGATTCGTTCAAACCAAATGTTGAAGTGAGTTAGTAGGGGTTGCATTCTTTAATTTTTCGATACCAAAGTCCACTATATGGACCATCATGTCTTCATCCAAAAACACATTATCAGATTTCAAATAAAGAAGTACCACTTGAACAAAAGAATCATGATGAAAGTACTCCATCGCATGGGCCACACCTATGGAAATATCTAATTGTGTTTTCAAAGCCAATTCACATACATCTTCACCATTATTGTCATCCCTACAAATGCTTCTCCAAGCTTTTGTTAGACATATATTGGAACATTAATCCTTTAAAATGGAGGCTGCAACATGAAGTTATGATTCTCACCAAATTTCAATTTTGAACCTTTTGTAGAGCACTACATTCTAATCTAGAACTCTTGAAAACCTTGTCTTTTGCAACTAGAAAACTTATGTAGCCACAACTATGTCATCGCTAAAATTCCTTTATAAATTAACCAAAACTCCTCATTACTAACAAGTTGGCTTTGGAAAATCTATTAATTTCTATGTGAAGCTCATCATATGATATCCTTTTGTAATCTAACCTTTAGACAATATGTTGCAAGGAATTAACATTTTGCATACACTTATTTCCTTTCCAAATGAATCCCAAAAGTAGACAACATAGTACAACAAAAATAACTACATTCATTAGCAATAATACTCTTTCACAAATGCAAAATGATCTCTTGTTGTTTGAGAGATAGGTAACTGGAATGCTTGTGGTTTGACAAAGATAGGGCTTCCAAAGAAGGACATGAAAATTGTTTTTTTTTTTATAAAAAAACCCTCCTTTTGGAATTTCCCCAATGAGATTGTTGAAAGATAATTTCAAATACTAAAACATTTTCAAATGCCAGAGTAATTGGAATTGTCCTTAATAGGGAGTTGGAAGAAATATCTAAGTTCATAAGACTCTGTAAATTTTCAATTGAATTTGGAGTAGATCCTAATAAGGTATTTTGAGATAAATTCAATGAAAATACCACTTAGAAAATTGTGAAATGAAATCTATGTGATTTATGGTTTTGAAATAATAACATATTTATACCCTATTCAAGAAACCTCTATCCATTTGAAGCTAGAGAGGCCAACTTAGCATAAAACCTTAACTTTCATCACTCGCTACTTTATTAATAGGAGCATAGAATAAAACATCTTCCATATCCCATTGTTTTGTCAATAACATTAACTATCAAATTGAAGTATTCACTAGAATATAAGAAGCCCTATTACAAGAAGCCAAATATCTACATGGTCAACAAGAGTCCTTTGAAGAAAAGAAGGGTTGAAAGGGTAGGGAAATCTCTCAAACATGTCTCCAACAATGTATGGGGATATAAAATTTATATATGATATAATTATAATATAACTAAAAAAAGTTCTAAATTGTTAAAAATTATAATAAGTCATAGTCTTGTAACATAAATTTTCATGTCTTTCAACATGATTTTTAGATCAAAATTGTATACTTAAATATTCGTGCATTGTATACTGTTCACCATCAAGTTCCATTAATGGGTCACTAATCTCATTAACAAGAAAATTAAAAATCATATTTAGGATTAGAATTTAACTTTTGAATTTTTATTGATAATATAAACAAATTATATATAACTGAAATTTAAATCGATCAAATTATATATTTAAAAGAATAGAATTGTTATTGATGTTTCATCAATTTGATTTACATGAAAATTTTAAAAATCACATCTAAATGGGAATTCAACATTTAAATTATTGTTAATGACATAAACAAATTAGTTATGGTTAAATTTAATATATTAATCCATTAGTTTGCGCTCTAAAGATAATACAATTAGTTTCATATCACCTTTTGTGAGAGAGGTTCTTATTTTGTAGATATGAATATTGGCATCATGGATAATAGTAATAAATCACATTAAGATATAATTTTTTCATTTGGTTAATAAAGTGTTATTAAAGAATTTAATTTTCACATTAATAATAATCATAGATAGATAGTAAATATGAACAAAAGTTTGGTCAAATAATTAAAAATAATATCAAAAGTGTAATTAAAATCCGATATAATTCATAAAATCAATTCACTCATCTAAAAGAATGTGTTTATAAGTTATAGATGATTGTTATCTTTTAATTATATCCTTTCATTTGTAGACAAATAAATAATGGAATTAATTTGAGACAACTAAAAACATTTTCATTATGAATGGCCAATAAAATAAACCAATGTATAGTTGCAATGTCACAAAAGCATGTACTTTTTATTTTGATAATAATGACATATAAATATAAATACTAATAGAAGTTTACTTCAACAATTATAACTAAAAAAAAAAAAAAACAAGTGCCATTGTATGCACAATGAAAATATTGAAATCTTCTGGTATTGCAATTTTCACAAACTAAAATGAGGAAGAACTATGGGCATTTGATGCATGTGTATCGCTCCTTGTTGCATTTGTATTGCTAAGCAAATTAGATATGCTTTGCCTTAATCTCCTAGAAGAAATTGCATTTGCCCCCAAATCATTTCTAAGGTTCTCCAATACCATTACCACATCTCTCATAGTTGGTCGTTCATTGGGTGAATCTTTTGAACAAACCAAACCAACTTGTATAAGAGAAGATATGCAATTGAATACATTGCTTTCTTCAAATTCATCTCCTTCCACCTCCCTAAGAAGGTTGCTGTCAATTACCTCCTTAACGCTGCTTGGAAAGGCTAGATTTACCCACTTGTGCAAGTTCAGGTCTCCAGAAAACATATCATTAGTTGGCCATTTCCTCGTAAGCATTTCCAATAATAAAATGCCATAGCTATAAATATCTCCTTTGGTAGACACTGGCTGACCGAATCCATACTCTGCATTTAAGATAACATTCATCAAATTTTACTCTATTGTTCCATACAAAAATGTTGGTGAGACATTTAGAAATGAAAAGCAAACATTTAACATTCTAAATGTCATACCTGGTGCAATATAGCCCATAGATCCTTTCAAAGAAAGTGTTGAAGTAAGTGACTCAGTAGAGGTTTCATCAATTAATCTTGCAATACCAAAATCTGTTACATGCCCTGACATGTCTTCATCAATAAGCACATTATTTGGTTTTAAATCACAATGCACTACTTGCACAAATGAATCATGATGAAGATATTCAATGGCATGGGCCACATCTATTGCAATGTCCAATCTTGTTTTTAGTCCCATTTCACATGCATCTTCACCATTGTTGTAATTTGTATTAGGATACAAATGCTTCTCCAAGCTTCCATTAGACATAAATTTGAACACTAATCCTTTGAAATCAATGTTGCAACAGGAGGTTATGATTTCCACCAGATTTCGATGTCGAACCTTTTGCAAGATGCTACATTCCGCTTTAAAACTCTTTTCAGCCTTGTCCTTCAGCAAATGGAAAACTTTTACAGCAACAAGTGTGCCGTCAATCAAAATTCCTTTATACACTGAACCAAAATTCCCTGTTCCCAACAAGTTGGCCTCGACAAATCCATTAGTTGCTATATGAAGCTCTTGATATGAGATCCTTTTGTGCTCCAACCTTTGCAAAATGGCTTGTGAGGAATCAAAGTTTTGCACATGCATATTTATGTTCCAAAGGAATCCCTTTCTTTTCCAAAGGAATCCCAAAAGTAAACAACATAATATAAAAGCAGCAACTCCACTCACTGGCAGTATCAATCTTTTCACAAGTGCAAAATGATGTCTTAGTGTTTGACATGCAGGCAGTTGAAATACTTGCGATCCACAAAGGCCAGGATTTCCAATTAAGGACATGACAATTGTTCTATTTGCAAAAAACCCTCCTTCTGGAATTTCCCCAGTGAAATTGTTGAAAGACAAATTCAAGCTTTGAAGCATTTTCAAATTCTTGAGTGTGACCACTGGTATTATACCTGATAAATTGTTCAAAGAGAGGTCTAGACTTGCAAGGCTTTGTAAATTTCCAAGTGACTCTGGAATAGACCCTTGGAAGGAATTGTGAGATAAGTTCAATAATTGTAGCTCATTGCAACTTCCAAGTGCAGGGGGGATTGCCCCAATCAATTGATTGACAGAGATGTCTATAGCCTGAGCCATTGCAATTTTACCAATCTCTGTGGGCAAGGAACCTTCTAATAAATTCCATGACAAATTCAAATAGAATTGTATATTAGAAAATTTCTCAATTTCATGTGGTATACTTCCAGAGAGCCTATTGTGAGATAGGTCAAGCAATTCCAAATTTATACAATCTCCTAAGCTGGAAGGTATGGTCCCTAATAAGTTATTGTGATGAAGATGGAGTCTTCTTAGTTGTTTAAGGAGTGAAAGGGAATTTGGAATCTTTCCAGAGAGACTATTTACACTAAGGTCCAAGAGACCAAGGTGTTGTAAGCCTTCAAAATCGTCAAGTATGTTTCCTTCTAAATTATTGTTACTTAAATACAATCTTTCTATTTTTACAAATTTTCCTAATGGTGGAACATTACCATTTAGAAAATTTTCACTTAAATTTAATAAGGTTAGGCTGCTAAGATTACCTATATGTGGAGGGATGTTTCCTTGTATTTTATTATTTGATAATGATAACATAGATAAATTAGTAGAAAGTCTACCTATAGCAAATGGCAAAACACCACTTAATTTATTGTTGTGCAACCATAAATAATGTAAGTGAGAACAATTAGTGAGAGCAGTAAGAAAAGGCATGTTTATAGCATTGCCACTATCTAGTTGATTGTTATTCAAAAGTAATAATTCTAGAAAAGATAACTTAGCCAACTCTATAGGCACGGTGCCACTCAGCTTGTTATAACTTAAACTCAGTGATACTAAGTTAGAAAAATTTCCAATAAACTTTGGAATCTCTCCAGTCAGTTGATTTGTGTTTAAAACGAGATATTGCAAGTTTAACATATTTGACAAAGATGTGGGAATGCGACCAGACAAATCATTTAGGGAAAGAACAAGTTCTTGCAAACGGGTGAGGCGACCCAAGGAAGAGGGAATGGTACCTGTCAGCTCGTTGTCTCCCAAGTGAAGGTTTTGCAATTGCGGGAGGGAACCCAACTCCCTCGGGATATTTCCGGTCAGATGGTTGCCGGTGAGAAACAGAATAGTCAAATTTTTGCAGTCGATGAGTTCACTCGGAATGGAAGCGGTGAGACTATTCTGTTCCAAAGTCAACTCAATCAGCGATGAAAGGTTTCCCAAGCAAGAGGGAATGGTACCTGTCAGCGCGTTTTCTCCCAAGTAGAGATATTGCAAAAGTGGAAGGGAACCCAACTCGCTTGGGATATTTCCGGTCAGCTTGTTGAAAGAGAGCGCCAGATAAGTCAAATTTCTGCAACTGCAGAGTTGAGTTGGGATATCTCCGTCCAAGCCATTGTGGTCCAACCGGAGCTCCCTCAAACGAAAGAGGTGCCCCAATTGATTGGGGATATGACCAGTGAGCTTATTGCCTGTGAGAATGAGCGTGCGGAGAAACGACAAATTGCCGAGCGATGGAGAAATGGGACCGTGCAAATCCATGCCAATGAGGTCGAGGGAGGCCACTCTGTTTGGATGGCGGCGGTTGCAGGTGACGCCGGTCCAGTTGCAGAAGGGGTTGGCGGGAGTCCAATCTGCGACGGAATGATGTGGATCGCTGGCAATGGAGTTCCTGAATGCCACGAGGGATTGGTGGTCATTGTGGAAAGAGTGGGATCCTTTCCCAGGGGTGAAGGAAAAGATGAGGAGAAAGAGCAGATGAAAAGCAAAAGAAAGAGAGGGCATGGTGGTTGAAATCGTAGCCTCTGCGAAAGGGGAGGGGAGAAATGCAGTGAGTACGGGTGGAGAAGTGAGTGAGTATTTATAAGGAGAGAAACCGCGTGTTTGGGCGTCGTGAAGAAGACGTGGTACCGTGTATAGTGTGAACGTAGAAAGGGGGAAAACGTAAAGGACAAGGCATCAAAGAAGACTTTCAAAAGTCTTCCACGAAGACTTTCAAAAGTCTTCCACGGGTGAGAAAAGTGGCGTCGTGAAGAAGACGTAGTACCGCGTATAGTGTGAACGTAGACGGGGAAAACGTGAAGGACAAGGCATCAAAGAAGCCTTTCAAAAGTCTTCCACGGCTGAGAAAAGTGGCGTCGTGAAGAGGACGTAGTAACCTGTATAGTGTGAACGTAGAAAGGGGGAAAACGTGAAGGACAAGGCATCAAAGACGTCTTTCAAAAGTCTTCCACGGCTGAGAAAAGTGGCGTCGTGAAGAGGACGTAGTACCGTGTATAGTGTGAACGTAGAAAGGGGGAAAACGTAAAGGACAAGGCATCAAAGAAGACTTTCAAAAGTCTTCCACGAAGACTTTCAAAAGTCTTCCACGGGTGAGAAAAGTGGCGTCGTGAAGAAGACGTAGTACCGCGTATAGTGTGAACGTAGACGGGGAAAACGTGAAGGACAAGGCATCAAAGAAGCCTTTCAAAAGTCTTCCACGGCTGAGAAAAGTGGCGTCGTGAAGAGGACGTAGTAACCTGTATAGTGTGAACGTAGAAAGGGGGAAAACGTGAAGGACAAGGCATCAAAGACGTCTTTCAAAAGTCTTCCACGGCTGAGAAAAGTGGCGTCGTGAAGAGGACGTAGTACCGTGTATAGTGTGAACGTAGAAAGGGGGAAAACGTAAAGGACAAGGCATCAAAGAAGACTTTCAAAAGTCTTCCACGAAGACTTTCAAAAGTCTTCCACGGGTGAGAAAAGTGGCGTCGTGAAGAAGACGTAGTACCGCGTATAGTGTGAACGTAGACGGGGAAAACGTGAAGGACAAGGCATCAAAGAAGCCTTTCAAAAGTCTTCCACGGCTGAGAAAAGTGGCGTCGTGAAGAGGACGTAGTAACCTGTATAGTGTGAACGTAGAAAGGGGGAAAACGTGAAGGACAAGGCATCAAAGACGTCTTTCAAAAGTCTTCCACGGCTGAGAAAAGTGGCGTCGTGAAGAGGACGTAGTACCGTGTATAGTGTGAACGTAGAAAGGGGGAAAACGTAAAGGACAAGGCATCAAAGAAGACTTTCAAAAGTCTTCCACGAAGACTTTCAAAAGTCTTCCACGGGTGAGAAAAGTGGCGTCGTGAAGAAGACGTAGTACCGCGTATAGTGTGAACGTAGACGGGGAAAACGTGAAGGACAAGGCATCAAAGAAGCCTTTCAAAAGTCTTCCACGGCTGAGAAAAGTGGCGTCGTGAAGAGGACGTAGTAACCTGTATAGTGTGAACGTAGAAAGGGGGAAAACGTGAAGGACAAGGCATCAAAGACGTCTTTCAAAAGTCTTCCACGGCTGAGAAAAGTGGCGTCGTGAAGAGGACGTAGTACCGTGTATAGTGTGAACGTAGAAAGGGGGAAAACGTAAAGGACAAGGCATCAAAGAAGACTTTCAAAAGTCTTCCACGGGTGAGAAAAGTGGCGTCGTGAAGAAGACGTAGTACCGCGTATAGTGTGAACGTAGACGGGAAAACGTGAAGGACAAGGCATCAAAGAAGCCTTTCAAAAGTCTTCCACGGCTGAGAAAAGTGGGTCGTGAAGAGGACGTAGTACCGTGTATAGTGTGAACGTAAAGGAGAAGGCATCAATCATGAGGCCGTTCACAACGCTCACGTCAAAAGTGGTTTCCGATGTATAATTATAAAGTTGGGTGTGAATTGTTTCCCATTGAACTTGATTTATATAAAATGAAAACTAAAATCGATTACCAGTAGAAGCACGAACTCCGTGTAATCTCATGTAATCTCCCATCCGTAAAATATAAGTTGCTTTAATTTACTAATTATTTGATAAAACATTTTTAAATTTATTAGTTAAGAAAGATGAGGCTAACAGAGATTTCGCAATTTTTAAACTTTTGTGAACTTTATTAGTTAATTTCGGTACTTTAGACTAGAGTTGTTTTTAGAGTTACATGATTTAAAAGTTAAGTTATTAAAAGTTTTGTTTTTGACAGTGTATTATTTTGTTTTTATTAAAACAAAATTGCTTATCTAAAATT
>APFE030593375.1:809-29784 GCA_000404065.3 Pinus taeda | reverse complement strand
ATGAAATTTAAAGCATGAATGGATCAAGATTAAACTGTTTGATCATCATGGATTGTGGCATTTTGACAAGCTGCATACAATCTTATTTGCAAAAAGTAAACTAAGAGTAGTGGCATTTGAATGTGCACACTTTCATGATCTATTTTTATCTCATTTTGGTGGGGTTCATATTTCATTTTCTTTTTTGATCTTTGTTTCCTTTTATCCTTTGATTATTCTTGTAGGACATACCCTCTTTACATTTTTTAATATGGGAAAACATTTACAGAAAAGAAAAGATATGTACAATATTACAAGACTTAACATAGTCAATTCAAAATTAAGATCCCTATTATTATAGGAACCTAACATCATGAGCAAGGATGGGTGGAGAGAAATGATACATACCCTATTACCCTTGCCATTGAGCTGACCTGAGTGATCTCCGGCAACTGGTGCCTCCCTGCCAAGCTTTTCAAACAAGAACCACAGTTCTTCCTCACATCTCTCGAAATTTCTCTGTACCACAACACAAATGCATGTAATGCGATACCCACTACCACCACTTGGGATGTTATAACACATCAACATTTAACTCCTGTCACACTACCTCCCACGCCTCCCATCCCTCCACTCGATCACACCTGCTGTATTCACCCCTCATCCATGCCTTCCATCTAATCACCATTATGTGAGTCCCAAGTAGGACAATGACCTGGCCCGCACCTCGATCGAGGGATGTTTTTATCATATATTAATAATAATGATGTAAATAATTATTATTTATTTATATCAATTTTGAATTTTAAGAAAAAAAATAATGGTTGATTTGCTTTAACATTTTGTGCTTATGATTAACAAATTTGGAGAAGCTTTTGTAGCTATCTCTTTAGTTTACAAAAATCAATAATTTATTAAAATCAATATTATAAGAAATATTGAAAGATTGAGACTTAGTGTGGGTGTAAGCAAAGCATTCTAAGATAAAGCATTTTTCATTAGCATAGATGATTTTCATGAATATCATTACCTTCTTTAGGATGCCAAGGATCTCAGCACAAGTGGTTATATTGTATTTTAACATTAGGAAATTTGAAATTGACAACAAAAGTTTTTTTATTGACAATGTTGAGTATGCATATAAAGTGTTAAAATGAGTCATTTTTGTTGAAGTGTGATAGGTAGTATTGTGTCACCATTATGTAAGGTGTAACCATTTCTGTCACTGCAATTCATAATCATTGACAAAGTTCTTCAAGTACCCTTCAAGGCATTTGTTTACCACTTTATCCATTTGTTGTTGGATGGTATAAGATACTTATGGTTAATCAGGTTCCTACTTAGTAAAACCATTCCTTTCAAAAGTTGCTATTAAATTTTGAGTCCATAATTTAACTAGGTCTATTTTTTTCATGATACTCAAATGGAGTGAGTATATTTGGTCAATCAATTTATGACTATAAATATGATATGTGTTGTCCCTTTGTGGACCACCACTCTTCTTGGAAAGATGTGTCAAGGAACTTATCGAGCAAAACCTCTTACTCAACTCAAGAGAGTAAACACCTTCTAACCTTATCCATCAAAGAAGGAAACGTCTATAATCAATGAATTCTTGGTTGTAGTAGATTCTTGATTCAAGCTTAAATTTTCCAAAAATTCAAACCAAATTAAGCTAAAAAAAGAAAAGACATTGTAACAAATAGCTTTACTATTGATCATGTTGGAAATATGTTGTCATTCACGACAAAGGAAAAGATTGTTGGAAAAGGAAAAGCATGGAAACTGTAAATGCATTTGATGATGGTGTTATCATTAATTACATCAGATGGAAACATATGTTGAAGGTGTCAAAGGATGCCTCAGAAGATTAGGTTTCAGGCACAAGAAGGATGAAGCTCAACATGGATGAAGAAGGTGCACAGACTTTGGGTTTATTATTATGCAGTAGATTATGTCAGATGTAGATGGATCCCACCTAGATGTAAGAGCTCCGAAAGAGATTTACATTGGTATGCAGAAATCTGGAAATGGACTCCTGGTTTGAAATATAGAGCCAATCAAATTCAGGTAATTCCAAGGTCAAACTATGCAGATGTAAAGTTAGTTGGAGGTGCTTTGGAGCACATGGTTAGTTTGAAACACAAGCAAATGTAGCAGATTCCTTAGCAGCACTGCAAAATAAAAAGGATTGACCAAATGTGGTAATTCAAGTGTAGCAGTGAGATAATTTTTTATTGGACGATGGTAGATCCCACCCAATAGATTTAGCCTGGAGATAACACCCCAGAGAAAGAAAAGGGCACAGAAAGTTAAAGTGGAATTATACACCAAGCGGGAAAACATTGGAGCAACAACACAATGGAGAGAATTTCTATTGGTGCAGGTGGAGCCCATATGATAGGTAAGCCCGCAACAGTTACCCCGATGGGTGCATCCCAGAAATTATAAAAGAGAGCCTTAAGAAGTTAAGCGAGATGACGTAGAAGTGTGGAGGTAGCCTGAAAAAAACAACGGTGGGCTTAACCATTGGCAGAAGACTTAATTGGGAGGCTCCCACATTGACATCAGAGCCCACTAAAGCTAGCTCGAAAAGAATACAAGGCAATGACTAGAGGAGTGCTAACCGAGAGAGGGTTTGTACAAGAATAAGCCAGGAGTCATTAAATTTCTATAAAGGAAATATGGTGCAAAAGAAGGTTGTAGGACCTTGCGCTCTCCTCTCTGAAAATGAGACACATGGTAGTGTATTATTGGCCCAGATGACGAAGGATTATGACGTTAGAACTAGCGAATGGGAGCATGACATGTGGCAGTCATATTAGGTGTTTTTGGGTACCTAAATAGACCATTTCTGGGTGACACGTGTCACAAATCATAGGCTGACACATAGCACAAGTGATGTCATCATGACATCATCCCACTGATAAGACCCTGAAAGGTATTGGAGTGGCACAAAGGAAGATCAATGACATGATTGGGCATCGGGGATGAGCTAGGCATGTTAGAGTTAACCTATCCCAGAGATATTTTCTATTGGCTCTTACTATTGCAGGAGGACCCCATCGGAATAACTCATCTCGTGAGGAAGACCCTGGTGGATTATAAAGGGGTAGAAGCTTATTGCACTTGGTAAAGATCACCACAAAGGTGGTTCCATGTTTGGAAACAAAATACCAAGGGTGCAGAGGTTTTGCAAGGGAAAATAAGCCCTCGCATGCTTAAAAAGACTCTAACACCTTAAGGTTTGAGTAGCGTCACAACGTTGATTCCTATGGTGGACAAGAGGCTAAGCACAAGCACAAGAGGAGATATAATTAAAAATGGTCGCAGATTTATTTTGGCAAGCATAAGCACTTGGGTCCAAGACTTATATGGCACCGATGTTTAGCAGTGACGATGTATTAAAAGGCTTCGGTCCTATGTTTAAAGTATTATGGAATGAATACTCAACAACTATATATGTGGAAATTCTTTGGAATAAAGCCTTTGGGCCATAACCAAAGGCCTTGAATGAATGATTCAGCATCTTGGTTTGGTCGTGTGGCAATATCTGGCATGGTCAGTTGAGTCGACAACTATTTTGATAGCATGTTATGATTAATAGATCCTTTGGGCTAACAGATGAATGAGTTAGAAACATGCGACAATTTAGTGGCACTATTTTGTAGTTAATCCAAACATAAGAACAAAATGCTAAATGCATGAATGAGTTGGAAGTAGTTAATAGGAAGAGTTAGCATTTTTGGTAAAATTCTAGGTTTTCCATAAATAGAAAATCCCAACTAAATTATGTAAAATGCCCGAATGAGAAAAATCAGAAGAAAATCTCATAGATTGAGCCCAAAACTGCAGATCAAGTATTGAGAAGTTAATAAAACATATAGAAGACTAGAATGAACATGACAAAGGAAAAAATAAGGATTCATGCAAGTATACAAGAAAATAATTGAAGCAAAAAATATAAGTCCATAATTATTTAAAAGTATGATTAGAAATTCGAAATCAGAAAGTGGATAAATCCCACATGTGACAGAGAAACCGTACCTAGCATGGAGACCATATTTCATACAGATAATCGTGCAAGCAATGAAATTTATGTTATAGCATTATAAATAGGATGAGGAGAGGAGGTACTCGATATCGGCAGCGAAGAGCCGGAATCCCTATTGATTAATTGTGAGTCGTGCCCGACCAGATCCTCCTAAGAATGAGGTTCACCATCCATCTTCTACACATCCACCATCCCTTAAGTCGTACCTTGTTGCCCTTATGCCATATTTATGCTAGTCCCCATATTCTCCATGCTCTTCTCCATGAGCTTGTGCATAGGTTATAGAAGGGTACATATGATCATGATGTTGAATAACATCTCATAGAAAATGGTTTGGTTAGATTTAGGGGCAGGATGTATGTGCCAAACAATAATGATCTCAAGAAGCTTATCTTGAGGGAATTCCATGCTAAGCCATATTCAGGTCACCCGGGATATCAGAAGACATTGAGAGCAGTGAAGACGTTTTACTCTTGACCGAATTTGAAGAAGGATGTGGTAGAGTTTGTGGCTAATGCTTGGATTGTCAACAGGTTGAAAGCAGTCTAGTGTATGCATACAGGTGGATTACTACAGTCGATTTCGATTCCAGAGTGGAAATGGGACGTCATTTCCATGGATTTCATTACAGGTTTTGCAAGGACATCCAAACAACATGTTTCTATTGTGGATGTGGTTGACAAAGGTAGCACACTTAATTCTAATAAAGTCTACCTACTCTGCTAATGATGTAGCACATGTATTCATCATAGATGTGGTGATATTACACGGTGTTCAAAAGACGATTGTGTCAAACAGGGTTGCTATGTTTACCTCTATATTCTGGAAAGAGTTATTTTTAGGTTTGGGTACAAAGTTGTCCTTCAGCACAGCTTATCATCCGCAAACAAATGGACAAACAGAGAGGGTCAAAAGGATAATGAAGGACATGTTAGGGATGTATGTGATTCATCAACAGTGAACGTGGGAAGAATACCTTCCACTGGTTGATTTCACTTACAACAATGGGTATCAGGAGTCTTTGAGGATGAGTATGTTTTCGTCATTTTATGGGTGGAGTTGTAACACTTCCATAAATTGGAGTGATCTAGTGCATAGGGTATTGATAGGACCAGACATATTGTCAGAGATGGAATAGGAAATGCAGGTTATCAAGAAATATTTAGAGGTAGCACAGGATAGACATAAGAGTTATGCAAATTATAACACGATGTTTAAGGAGTTTCAGGTTGGGGAATAGGTATATTGGAGAATTAAGCCCAAGAAGATATCCTTAAGGATTGGATCATGTGCCAAGTTGGCACCTCAATTTTGTGGGCCTTTTGAGATTCTTAAGAGGATTGGACTAGTAGCCTATCGACTTTCACTTCCTCTGACAGTGAAATCCCATGATGCTTTCCATGTGTCATTTCTTAAGAAGTATGTTAAATATGTTGATCATGTGATTGACTCATCTATATTGTAGGTGGAGCCAAAAGGAAAATTTCAGCTGGAACCTTAGTGTATTTTGCAAAGAAAGATTCTCATGCTCCAGAATTGGGCAATCGAGTAGGTTAAAGTGCATTGGAAGCACTTTGGGCTCGATGAAGCTACATAGGAGATGGTTAATTAGATGTGGGCTATGTATCCTTCTCTATTTGCTAGTTGAGTGGATGTATTTTGGTATATTTTTTGGTGTGGTGTTTCGTATGTGTATATATGTATATGGATGTAAATACCGTCATGAGATGTGTTATAAAGCTCCAATAATTGGTATGGGTTTCATGTGGTTATGGTTGTTACGTTGTTATGATTTTCGTGTTGGTTTGCTTTTCAATAGGTTGATCATTATAAATACTATGTCGAGCTAAGTTATAAATCTACATGGGTAGTATGTTTTTCTTCTCAACGATTTCACTAGTTATAGGTGTCATTGAACATCGAGGACAGTGTTCCCCCAAGGGGGAGCTTTCTGTAACAACCCTGGTAAAAAATCCATGTAATAAAGTTAATAAAGGAAAAATAATAACCAAGGTCATGGGCCACGTATTCCAAGATGAATGTTGGGAAAAACATCCTAGTGTGGGTGTTCATTTGGTTTATTATGGCTAAGGAAATTGGAAAAGTATTTGGAAAGGAAAGAGGCATTAGTTGACATTTTATTTATGAAAATAATGGAAAATAAGAGAAAAGGAAGGTGAAAGGTCACATATTGCATGTGAGGAGGAAAATGAAGGAAAAATAATGGAAATTGAAGAAAATAAAGGCTGCATTTAATAAAAAGGATTTTGAGGATCAATTCACAACCTTTTTGTCAGTTTAGTTTTAGAGCTCTCTCCCTATTCTCTCTACTCTCTCATTCTCTCATACACTTAGAGTATTCTTGGAGAACTCTAGCATTGGAGGAAGGAAGGAAAATTAAGAACAAGAAAGCATAGGGAAGCAAAGATCAAGCAAGGAAGAGCAAGACCAAGAAGCTACAGTGGGATTACTTGTAGGTATCGAGTTGCATGCATGATTTTCTTGCTAGTTTTGGCATGCATGGTACATGCATGTGTGTTCCTGGTTCTCTTGTTGTCATGGGAATGGGTTTTTCTAGGTGTGACAGTGGTTTTTAGCATTGCCTTGTCATTTCCATTTAATCATTGTATGATGGGGTTTTTCTTACTTGGTTGAGCTAGATTGTCGAACGGTTTCGAAATTGAGTGGGGTGGTCTTAGGAAATCACAAGGTCTAGGAATCCCTTGAATAATAATGGTGGGATACACGATAAAGCTTAATTGTGAATGCTTTCTTTCGGCCTAGGAATCCCTTGACTAGTAATGGCAGGATACATGGTAAATCCTAGAGGGTAGAGATGGAAAAATCCTCATGGTTTAGGTGGAGAGATCCGGAGGCATCCATGCTTGTTTAGGCCTAGTGATCCCTTGACTGGTATATGGTGGGATTGCGGTAAATCCTATAATGTATGTTTATTGTTTGGACCTAGGAATCCCGTGGTAGGATACGCGGTAAATCCTGAGGAAGCCTTGGTGAGTTTTACTGTGAGTCCCACATTCATGCTTAGAATATGGCACGGGGGTGATTGGCTGAAAGAAATATTTGGTTCATCCCAATCTATGGTTGGGTGTTATGTGGCAGTCCCCGACTTGGTTGGATTTGCATATGATAATAAGAGATATTTTCCTCTTGTGTTTTATGTGTAAAAGTACTTGTTATTGTGTGGCTTAAATGGTTGTTCTATTGTTATTATTTTGTTGTTTATACACATGGTTTATGACATTTCTTAGTCATATCTCTCATAATGTTTTGATTATTAAAAGAATGAATGATGAATGTATGACTTAATAGATGATATTGCAACTATTATGAGGGGGCATCAGTCCTTCTTGATGATTCTAAGATAATTATGAGACCCCTATGTTCATATATGTTGTTATGACCTGCAGATTACATATTCATGATGTGTTTGAAGGAAGGTCTGACAAGGTTTTTAGGGGTTAGGTCAAGTCCTTATTCATGTTTTTACAATTGTAGCCTTGTTTCATTGTTATTTATCATTTTCTGGAAGTTTCGTGGACTTCTAGGAAGAGACCTGATCCCTAGCCCTAAAAAAGTGACTCGGAATCCTGGGTCACTGGCACAGAAATGTATAAAAAATATTGTCGTCGCGCGGGTGGCTTGTCATGGGAGCATATTTATGCTTTCAGTTTCTTGTAGGGCTTGTCATGGGAGTGACTGGGGGTCTAGTTCAGTAAAAAACTAAGTTGGCTCAGGGGTTGAGCACCTATAGTGGTTGGTTGGCTCTTGTGGATCCTGTAGCACCTGAGGAAGGTCTGTAAAGCGGTTTTCCATCGGTTCCACTTCCTTACAGTGATCTAGGAGGTCGAATCATATCATATTAACTCTTTGTGACATGTTTACCTTGGTAGGCCGGTAACTTGGGTAAATGTGCGAGGAGGGTGTTACATCTTCCTTCCTCAATATATAACCCCCAATATATTATGTCATTTTTACTCAATATATATCCCCCAATATTAACCCACGTGATATGGTATTTCTACCCCGATGAATCCCCCATGTTTTGTAGGGCATTTATTCCTTTTGGAAGCTTCACTAACTCCCAAGTCTTATTTTTCAACACTGAATCCATTTCTTCCTCCATTTCTTTCTTCCACTTTTCACTACTTTCCACTTCACAAGATTCCTAAAAACAATTAGGTTCTCCTTCATTAGTTAGAAAAATATAATTTGAGAGTGGATACCTTTGTGAGGGCTTTGAGGTCTAGTAGACTTGTGAACCAACTGTGGTGGTGATTTTTCCACTTGAATCTCTTGTAATGGTTGTGGCAAGTTTTCTTCTTCTCATGGTCCATCATGTTCTTGAGTTTTTTTGTTGGATTCTTCCAATGGTGGAACATTTTCTTATTGTTCTATACACCTGTCAACAATTTTGTTGACCTTTGTTTCACTCGCAAGCCTTTTATGCATCTCAAATTCTTTAAATATTACATCCCTTCTTCTAAAAATTTGTGATTAACTGGATCCCATAAATGGTAACCAAACTCACCATCCCCATATCCTAGAAAAACATACTTCCTTGATTTCTTTGATTTTCTTATATTCTCTTTGGGAGTATGCATAACTGCTTCACATCCAAAAAGAAATAGGTGAGAATAATCTACCTTTTTACCTATCCAAAATTCTTCACAAATACCATTGTTTAGGACTGTAGAAGATGAGTGATTGATGAGGTAACAAGTTGTCCTTACTTCTTCTGCCCAAAAATGCTTTTCCAATTTGGAATTTGACAACATACTCACATTCTCCATAGTAGTGTGATTCATCCTTTCTGCAGTACCATTTTGTTGTGGAGTACCAGGCACAGTCTTCTCATGTTTAATGCCAAACTTATTACAATTATTCTTGAATGCATTATAGGAATACTCCCCACCATTATCGGTTCACAAACGTTTGAGAAATTTATTAGTCACCCTTTTAACAACAACATGAAATTTCTAAAATATCTCAAATAAATCACCTTTAATTTTCATAGGGTAGGCCCAAACCTTCTTGGATTCATCATCTATGAATGTAACAAAATATGAGGCTCCTCCTAAAGACTTAAGATTCAATGGCCCAAACACATCATAGTGTACTAATTCTAACAAATTTATTTTCCTTTCATGATCACCTCTCATAAAAGAAGCCCTTATTTTCCTACCGCAAACAAAATGTTCACAAAGATCAAGTTCATAGGATTTCAAACCTATAAATATATTTTTACCAACAAGAACTTTTAGGCCCTTTTCACTCATGTGGCCCAAGCGCTTATGCCATAACTCCACCGAGTTTTCCTCTTTTACATTAAAAAACTGCATCTGATATCTCTATTGTTTCCCTCATTGCATACAAGGTTCCTGTCTTGGATCTTATAGCCAACACCAATTACCCTTTAGTAATTTTCTAGCCACCTTTCCCAAAGGTTGTGAAGTAGCCTTCATCATCCAATCGTCCCATAGAGATCAAACTCATACGCATCTCTGGGGACATGCCTAACCTATTTCAGCAAGATACATTGTCCATCATTTGTCTTGATTTAGACATCTCTCACTCCAACAATATTACAAAAATTATTATTTCCTAAATGTAGTCTACCATGATCAACTTCTTCGTATGTAACAAATATTTTTTTACAAGGGGTCACATGTTTAGATGCTCTAGAGTCAAGTACCCAATCAATGCTACTGCTAGAAATATATAAACAAACTTCTTCTACTGAAACAATAAACTTCTTCTTCTTATTCTTCTCACCTTCCTTTGTATTGCTTGATTTTTTATTTGTGTTGATTGATTTATGTTCCTTATGCTCCTTCTGTTCCTTCTTCCAAAACCAACAATCCTTTTTCTTATGTCCCACTCTTCCACAGTGAAAACGAGTGAGTCTTCTTGTTCTTGATTTCGATCTACCTCTTGATTTTGAATGCTCGTCTACCACATTCAATTTTCCTTCCATGATCAGCTAATACGAGAGCTTCTTCTCCCTAGTTTTCCGCAATTGATTTGTGACACAACTCCTCGTTCATTATACTACTACTGACATCATCAAACTTCAGCACACTTTAGGTCCCTGCAGGGTGTTGAAGTGTTGATAGCTACTATTAAATTCTCCCTATTTGACATAGAGAACAATAATAAGATGGCTCTAATCTCATCATCCAAAATAATTTTGAGAAAGGCAAGCTAACATGTGATTATATTAAACTTGTTCAAATGCTGCCCCATTGAAGGGCCTTCGTTCATCTTGAGATTGTACAACTTCTTCATTAAGAATAATTTGTTCGATGTCTTGTTCTTCTCATATAGATCATGCAACGTTTTCCATAATCTTTTTGTTGTCTTCTCTCCAGCGATGTTAAAATATACGTTCTTTGGCAACTACTAACAGATTGTGGCGATGGCTTTTGTGTCCAACTTATTTTTATTTCATTATTCGTCTATCATGGATGAGGACTTCTTCACTACTCCCTCAACAGACAAATATTGATCCTTTAAAATCAACATATCCTCCATAACTGAACAATAAAATATTCACCACAGAGAAAACAACATTTAATATAAAAAAATACTCAGGCACAATGTGATTTACTTGGAAAACCCCATTTTGGGAGGACTTCTTCGCTACTCCCTCAACAGACAAATATTGATCCTTTAAAATCAATATGTCCTCCATAACTGAACAATAAAATATTCACCACAGAAAGAACAAGATTTAATATAAAAAAATTACTCAGGCACAATGTGGTTTACTTTGAAAACCCCATTTTGGGAAAAAACCATCAAGAAAGGGTTTAGTAAATTTTTATTATCACCATGAAAATCTTTATACATTTCACTCACACCCCTATATATACAAATATTTGGGAAAAAACCATAAAGGGTTGAATAAACTTTTATTATCACCATGAAAATTTTTATACATTTTACTCACACCCCTATATATACAAATATTTCCTTACAATACCATAAGTACTAACATATAACAATATTTGTAATAGCATTGATTTGCATAAATTATTAATTTTTTAAAACTAAAGAAAAAGTCACCAAAATCTCTCCAAACTTATTAATCATAAACACAAAATGTTAAAATAACTTACTTATTAAATATTTTTTTGAATTTTCTTAAAATTCAATTATTCAAAATTAATATAAATAGATAATAATTATTTACATCATCATCATTATATATAATAATAACATGGATAAAAATTAAATTAACATTAATATATTATTATAACGAGTTGTCTTTAGTGAGATTTTTTGGATGTTTTTCGGTTAATTTTTCTGGTCTAATTTCTCTAAAATCTGGTAGGAATTTATTGAAATCACAAGTTTGATGGGTAACTGAATCCATATATGTAGTAAAAAAACCAGTTTAAATAACACTAATCAAGATTTCACCTCAAATTTTTTCGCCAAATTCCAGCACTAGAAAATCCAAAAATCACACTAAAAATAATCCTTGATATTTAATATATTAAAAAAAAAATTTATATTTTAATAAAAATCTTTATTAAAATAATTTGAGTAAAATATAAATTACATAACATGACTTTCAATCCATCAAATGGTAAAACAACTCAACTCCACAATACCTAAATTAACGCGAAAAAGTTTACAGAAGTACCAAAAGTCGCAAAATCTTTGTTAAGTTCACCTTTCTTCTTAAATAATAAATCTTTTATCATGCAACGATAAGGAATGAAAATGTTTTCAAAATAAAAAACGTTTTATCAAATCATTTTTATATTAATTTATTAATCGAATTTGATTAAATTAAAGCAACTTTTATTATTAAATAGAGTACAGTAATGAGTGACGGGAGATTACATTATAGTTTTTGGTTTGCAAATTGGTCACACGTTGATTTCATGCTTACTTTTAATATAAAAATTATCATTTGTGTTGGATGGTAAACCATTCCTACAAAATTTTATAATTATAAATATTTCAACGAAAACATCGGAAACAAATTCTCTCGAGACTTTTTGACTCACGAAAGTTGTGAGATTAAAATGCCTATATTTAATATTAAATAGTATTTTTAATATTTGAACGAAAACATTCGACACAAATTTTCTCAGTAAGGCTGGAAAACTTTTTGATTGTGAGATTGAAATGCCTATCTTTATTATTAAATAATATTTTCAATATTTTAATGAAAACATGGGAAACAAATTTTCTCAGCAAGGCTGAAGACTTTTTGACTAATGAAAATTGGGAGATTAAAAATGCTTATTCTTATTATTAAATAATATTTTCAATATTTCAACGAGAACATTAGAAACAAATTTTCTCAGCAAGGCTAGAAGACTTTTTGACTAATGAAAGTTTGTGAAATTAAAAAATGCCCATCTTTATTGTTAAATAATATTTTCAATATTGTTTTTGGGAGGACGGACTATCTTTATTATTAAATAATATTTTCAATATTTTTTTGGGGGGACGACCAACTGATTATTGATGTCGTGTCATTTTGTCCCCTCTCTGCGTTTACACCCATCGCAAGTTTGAGTTGCTCCACAATACCATGTCTTCTTCACGACGCCTAAACACACGATTTCTCTCATTTTTCCCTTTATAAATACTTTTCCACCCATAGACACTCCAATTCTCCTCTCCTCTATCAATTTGCCTGTTTTTTTTTAACCACGTGGTGAATCGGTAACTGCCAATCCTAATCTGTGGGAGACCCAGGGTCAATCCTCGTAGCTGCCACTATAACACCAAGAGTACATCCAACTACGTGCAAGTCGATATACTAAGATCCTATGATTTTAGCAAAGCCAATCCTAATCTATGGGACACCCAGGATCAATCCTCGTAGTAGCCACTATAACACCAAGAGTACATCCAACTACCTGCAAGTCGATATACTAAGATCCTATGATTTTAGCAAAGCCAATCCTAATCTATGGGAGACCCAGGATTAATCCTCGTAGCTGCCACTATAACACCAAGAGTACATCCAACTACCTGCAAGTCGATATACTAAGATCTTATGTTTTTAGCAAAGCGAGACTCTCGTTCCTCCAAGGCGGGGGGGGAATTTGCTCTTGAGCCGCCACCACAGCAGGTCATGTACTTAATGAGATTTGAACTATGGTTTCTTGAGCTTTGCCCAAGTAGACTTACCGTTAAACCACACATCACTGTACTCTACCAATTTGTCTGTTATCATTATCACAAAATAAAATACAAGGAAACATCCCTCCAGATATAGGTAATTTTAGTGGCTTAACCTTATTATATTTAAGTGAAAATATTCTAAATTGCAAGGTTTCATGATTAGGAAAATTTGAAAAAATAGAAAGATTGTATTTAAATAACAATAAATTAGAAGGAAACATGCCTGATGATTTTGAAAGCTTATACCACCTTGGTCTCTTTGACATTAGTGGTATTAGTCTCTCTGGATATATTCCAAATTCCCTTTCACACCTTAAACAACTAAGAAGACTCCATCACCATCACAACAAGTTATCATGGAGCATACCTTCCAACTTGGTAGATTGTATAAATTTGGAATTGCTTGACCTATTTCACAATAGGCTCTGCAGAAGTATACCACATGAAATTGGGAAACTTTCTAATCTACAGTTTTATATGAATTTGTCCAAGAATTTATTAGAAGGTTCCTTGCCCATGGAGATTGGTAAAATTGCAATGGCTCGAGCTATCGACATTTTTGTTAATCAATTGACTCGGGCAATCCCTCCTACACTTGGAAGTTGCAGTGAACTACAATTATTGAACTTATCTTATAATACCTTCCAAGGGTCTATTCCAGATTCACTTGTAAATTTACAGTCTTGCAAATCTGGATCTCTCTTCCAACTCCTTATCATGTGCAATGCCATTGGTCACTCTCAAGAATTTAAAAATGCTTCAAAGTTTGAATTTGTCTTTCAACAATTTCACTGGGGAAATTCCAAAAGGATGGTTATTTGCAAATAGAACAATTGTCATTTCCTTAATTGGAAATCCTAGCCTTTGTCGACCACATGTATATCAATTACTTTCATGTCAAACCCCAAGAGATCATTTTGCATTTGTGAAAAGGGTGATACTGCCAGTGAGTGGAGCTACTGCTTTTATACTATGTTGCTTACTTTTGGGATTCCTTTTGAAAAGGAATATGCCTATGCAACACTTTGATTTCTCACAAGCCATTTTACGAAAGTTAGAGCACAAAAGGATCTCATATCAAGAGCTTCACATAGCAACTAATGGATTTTCTTAGGCCAACTTGTTGGGAATAGGGAATTTTGGCTCAATTTATAAAGGAATTTTGAGTGATGGCAGACCTGTTGCTGTGAAAGTTTTCCAATTGCTAAAAGAAAGTGTTGAAAAGAGTTTTAGAGTTGAATGTAGTGTCTTGCAAAAGGTTTGACATCAAAATCTGGTCAGAATCATAACCTCATGTTGCAACATTGATTTCAAAGGATTAGTATTCGAATTTATGTCTAATGGAAGCCTGGAGAAGCATTTGTATCCTAATACAAATGATAACAATGGTGAAGATGCATGTGAAATGGTACTAAAAATAAGATTGGACATTGCAATAGATGTGGCCCATGCCATTGAATATATTCATCATGATTCTTTCGTGTAGGTAGTGCATTGTGATTTAAAACTCAATAATGTTCTTATTAATGAAGACATGTCAGGGCATGTAACAGATTTTGGTATTGCAAGATTAATTGACGAAACCTCTACTAAGTCACTTACTTCAACACTTGCTTTGAAATGATCTATGGGCTATATTGCACCAGGTATGAAATTTAGAATGTTAAATGTTTACATGTCATTTCTTAATGTCTCATCAACATTTTTGTTTGGAACAATAAAGTAAATTTTGATGAATGTTATCTTGAATGCAGAGTATGGAATCGGTGAACCGGTGTCTACCAAAGGAGATATTTACAACTATGGCATTTTGTTATTGGAAATGCTTACCAGGAAATGACCAACTAATGATATGTTTTCTGGAGACATAAACTTGCACAAATGGGTAAATCTAGCCTTTCCAAGCAGAGTTAAGGAGGTAATTGACCACAACCTTCTTAGGGAGGTGGATGGAGATGAATTTGAGGAAAATAATGTATTCAATTGCATATCTTCTCTTATACAGGTTGGATTGGTTTGTTCGAAAGATTCACCCAATGAACGACCAACTATGAGAGATGTATTTGGGGGGAAATGTAGTTTCTTCTAGGAGATTATGATAAAGCATATCTAATTTGCTTAGCAATAAAAGTGCAACAAGGAGTGATACGCATGCATCAAATGCCCATAGTTCTTCTTCATTTTAGTTTGTCAAAATTGTGATACCATAAAATTTAGGTATTGCCATTATTGATATAGTTACACTTATTTTATTTTTTTAACTTATATTTGCTGAAGAAAACTTTTATTAGTATTTATATCATCCTTATTCATATAATGACAATTTTTTTTTTTTGTTTTTTTTTGTTTTTTTGTTTTTTTTTAACTTATAATTGTTGAAGTAAACTTATATTAGTATTTATATCTATATGGCAGTGCTGTCAAAATAAAATGTACATGTTTTTGTGACACAATATTATGTGAATTGCTACATTGGTTTATTTTATCAGCCATTCATAATGTTAATGTTTTAATTCTCTAAAAATTAATTCCATTATTTATTTGTTTATATATGAAAAGATATAATCATATATAAAAAAATCATTTATAACTTATAAACACATTTTTTTAGCATAATGAATTGATTTTATGAATTATCTTGGAGTTTAATTACACTTTTGATATCATTTTTAATTGTTTGACCAAAATTTTGTTAATGTTTACTATCTATTTGTGATTATTAATCGAAACATTAAATGCTTTAAAAACACTTTATTAACTAGATGAAAAATTTATATCTTAATGCGATTTATTATTATCATTATCCATAATGTCAATATTCGTATCTACAAAATAAAATCCTCTCTCACAAAAAGCCATCTTCAATTAATTGCATTATCTTTAGAGCACAAATGAATAGATTAATATTTTAAATTCAACCATAAGTAACTTGTTTATGTCATTAACAATAGTTTAAATGTTAAATTCTCATTATATGTGATTTTTTAAAATTTCATGTAAATCAAAATGATGAAACATCAATAACAATTCTATTCTTTTAAATATGTAATTTGATCCATTTAAATTTTAGTGGTATATAATTTGTTTAAATTGTCAATCAAATTTTAAAAGTTGAATTCTAATTTTAAATATGATTTTTAATTCTTTATAAATGAGATTAGTGAGCCACTAATGGAGCTTGATGTTGTATTATATATAATCTATTCTTTAAGTATACAATTTTGATCTAAAAACATGTTGAAAGATGTAAAAAATTATATTACGAAACTATGAATTATTATAATTTTAATAATTTCAACTTTTTTTAGTTATAGTATAACTATATCATATATAAATTTTCTATCCCCATACATTGTTGGAGACATGCTTAAGAGATGTCCCTACCCTTTCAACCCTTTTTGTCTTCAAATGACTCATGTTGACCATGTAGATTCTTGGCTTCTTCTAGTAGGGCTTCTTATATTCTAGTGAACACTTCATTTTGATATAATCTTATTGATAAAACAATGAGATATGGAAATTGGCATTTTATGCTATGTTCCTGTTGATAAAGTAGTGATTGATGAAAGTTAAGTTTTTATGCTAGGATTATCCTCTCTAGTTTCAAATGGATAAAGGTTTGTTGAATATGGTATAAATATGCTATTATTTCAAAATCGTAGATCACATTGATTTCATTTCTCAAATTTCTAAGTGGCGTGTTCATTGAATTTATCTCAAATTACCTTATTAGGATATAGTCCAAATTCAATTGGAAAATTACAACCTTATGAACTTAGATCTTTCTTCCAACTCCCTATTAAGGATAATTCCATTTACTCAATAATTTGAAAATGCTTCAATATTTGAAATTATTTTTGAACAATCTCATTGGAGAATTTCCAAAAGGAGGGTTTTTTTCCCAAAAAAGAACAATTTTGATGTCCATTGGAAATCCTATCTTTTCAAACCACAAGCATTCCAATTACCTATCTCTCAAACAACAAGAGGTTATTTTTCATATGTGAAAGAGTATTATTGCTAATGAGTAGAGTTGTTGTTGTTATAATGCATTGTCTACTTTCTAGATTCATTTGGAAAGGAAATAAATGTATATTCCCCTTTTTCTTATATAAATGTGCACTCTCAAGATATGTATAATAGATATTATACAATGTGCACTTGCTCTGTAATTGTCGTGCCTTTAATATAAAAGCTTCCTTCTCGTGGATGTTATAGATTACTTGCTAAAGCTTATGTTGGTGAATTTATAAGTTATCAGGGATAGGTCGAACCCCAAGTTGGGCCCACTCAAGGTAAAGCCTTATGTTGCATATATTTTATGTTCTTTTAGCATATCATAATTTATATTATGTTTTACTTACAAAGTTAGATAGTAATGGTTGTATTTAATCGATTAAGTTGTGTGTTAATTCCCTTTTTTATGGTGTGTTGGATTTCTGAATGGCTTACTGAGTTTCTTTTTTGGGCCATGTTTTGATTTTGCATTTATAAGGTGATGATTTCGTAGTTGTGCTACAAAATCTAGTTTTTGAGAAATCAATGGTAGTTGTTACAAAACTGTAGGTCCGTAGAACCACTTAACCATAGTAGGGATGGTGACACTAAGCTAAGTATTGAGTTGTGATCTCAATTCGCGATACACCATATAGTTGAACATAAGTATTGAGTTATGCCCTGTCATGACTTAGGCCTCGTCTACCACTACATTTCTTTGAGTCTAATTTTCCACATATATAAGTGGTAAGAATTTTTATGCTTGTGCATACAACACTAAGATCCTCACGAGTCATTGGACCTTGGGTTGACAAATTAAATGATAAGTGAATACCAATACCTCCTCATATAGGAATCAAATACTCACACCATCATTTTTGGCACCATTTCTAAGGAGGCATTCAAGAGTATTGAGTTTCCTACTTTAATTCAAATAAGAATGATATTGGGAGTATAAGTGACCATGGAGAAGTTGTCAATTATTTCCTTTCAGTTACCTACATCCTAGATATCTTACATTTCGGGAATGATAGATGCACTAGAACACCATAGGTAGAAAGAAGAAAATGTATGCTAAGACCCCACATGGTGCAGTAGGAGCCACTTGAACTAATGTTCTAGAAAGTGAGAAAGTCTTTTAAAGGTCACCCTATTCAAAATAGTATTGTAACATGCTCCCTACTATCCCTAGCCCATAATAAAGTTAGAAGGAGGCAATTATTATGTTGACCTGACCTTGAATGTTCTGTTATGGAGACGGGGTATAAAAATTTTGACCATTTTTGAACTCCCCAACACCAAAAATAGATAAGACCATTCCATTCATCTCATTGAAACCTTTCCAATGATATAAATTTTATCTTGATCTCACTTACGGATCAAAAGATATGATCATTTTAAGATAGCCCATTAAAGCCTTACCACGTCAGCAGTAGTCCCCGTATGTCACCCATGTAGCACATTATGTGGTGCCTGCATGGAAACACTGCCACCATTGAAAATTCGTGTGGAAATGTCTCTCGTCACATATAGTCATTAGTCGACCCGTTAGGAGAAACATTATGTAATTTTCATCCAGAGCCCCGACCTCTCACCTAGCCAACCTCTCAACCAAAAACTATACCTAACTAATATAATGGGAATGACTTGCTTCTGACCCCAATTACCCCAACCCCAACCTAGCTTAAGCCCGACCTATAGTCAACTCACCGGTGCTCGGGCCATCGAACCAAAGGCTCTATATGTCTACCTTTTTCTGGCATGGGGCCTTCACAGTGATTCTCAACCTGTTCTATGGTTGTTTACACATAAAAAATTTGGCATTTCTTTATGAATTTATGTGGATGAAACCACTCAAGATTTGACTATGTGCCAAGATATGAAACTTGTGACTTCATAAATATTTTTTCAAATCCATTATTGTGAAATTCATGACTCAATGCTTTCATGCTATTAAAAAAATATGTTTAAGGCACATGAATAATCTACCCCCGGTGCCACTGGGACAAAAATAAAGCTTGGGCCAATAAGATGCCCAAAAAACACACAAAACTATGCATCTAAGTGCACTTCAAAAATTCACAAGGAACTTAACTAGAACCCAATCAGAACATAAATATGAATTCCTTTCAAATCACCAAAGCTCACATACACAGAGCATATGATGGAATTTAGTAGCATTTCATTCTAGAAAATTGTATGCATTAACGTAATGAAATAAGCACAGAGATTCACCTATCTCTTATATTTAGGCCATATAATTATCTCTCGACATAGCACCAATGGAATAAAACTAGTCGACTACAATCAATCAACATAGCATGATCAAGCAAGGTAAGTCGAAGACAACCCACACCAATCAAATTAGCTTAACTGGCTAAGACCCATTGAAATGACTCAAACCAGTGGACTCACCTCTATTAGATAGAATTAGTCAAACCGAATTAACCCAATATGAAAACAGGAATAATTCCACTACAATGAAGGTATTCAAAACATATGCAATAAATTTTTCATTCCAAATTCATATCCCTAATCATTAATCTAGTCAATTAAAAACCATGTGTTGACCTATAATAATAACACAAGAAACATAAGTAAGCGAGGATACATCAATCTTGTAGGAATTGACCATCCCTCATCCATAACACATAAATTTATCATAGTACAAGAATTCACACTCTTCATCACATCATAATCATTAAACGAACATATTGAACTAGTATCATTACAGGAATTAAATCCACACATTAAACATATGCATAGTAGTCAAAGTGCAATAGCTTGAGTAAAAAGATATATTATATTATGAGTTAGGCTACTGAGTCTGGGCTTTCAAATCTCCAACCAAACTCATATTGGACTTCATTGTGGCCCTTTCTTGTAGTTAATCACCCCCAAGCTAGATCTCATAGCCTGAGGAGGTTTTCTCATGGGATAGGACCAACGCTACTAGCTGAAATAGGGACTCTAGAGGAAAAACTACTTGCACCTTCCAGTTGAATTATTGCAGACAACCTTTCATAGGGAATCCATAGGTCTACCACCTCCACACTTCATCTGCTCCCTGAAACCAATATCTCTCCAAAAGTTAGGCTGTAATAGGGAATCTAGAGGCCTCCAACTTCCACCGACCAACCAAACAAGGGAATCCATAGGTCCTCCACCTCCAACCTCAATGATACAAGGGAATCCAGAGACTTATGTCTTCACCCTCAATTATATGAGGGAACCTAGAGACTTATATATCCACCCTTAATTATATGAGGAAACCTAGAGACTTATGTATCCACCATAAATTACATTAGGGAATCCAGAGACTTATGTCTCTGACCTCAATTCTACAAGGGAATCTAGAGGCTCCAATACCTCCACTATTAGTGATAGAAGCACAATGATTCGACCCAATAATGGAAGTCCAAAACTCACTATAAAAGCAAGAAATAAGCAAAGGAACTTGTTGTAGCTACTACAACCCCTCGCCTCAAACATTTTATCCAATATACTTAAATTATGGGCCCCCTTTTTCTTTTGAAGGTCTTAATAGGTATTATTATGTCTTGAGTTGGTTAAATTCTAGATGAGCTAGCTATCATTGAGGGCTATGGTTTCTCATGTTTTCACAAGGCACATTTCCTATGCTCACCTTTGCTTCATTTTGATTTTGATTCTTCTCAATGTATTAGGGTTTGTAGAATTGTTGCTTCGTGTATGCACCTTAAAGTTTCATACTATCATGTTATGTATTGCAATCTTCAAGTATGGATTTCGTATTGTACCAATGAAGATTCTAGCCTTGTTTTTCTTTGATCCTCATCCCTTAATTTTTATCCCCAAATTTGAATTCTAATGAGCATTTCATGGTAGTTCGCAATCATGGTAATGGCGTCATCATGGTGTTAGCACCTAAATCTGCCTCAGGCTGAAGGAAGGCAAAATTAAGGGTAACCACAAACCACGCTCAGTCTGGTAGCTAGCCCTACCAGAGTAGGAGAGGGCTCTCTCCGAGTCACACTCAGTGAATAGATGAATGAAAAGGACTGAGATGAATTTCAAATGATCTATTTATATTAGGCTAGTAAGTGGAAATGAATATAAGGAGTGATTTTTGTGAATGACTGTGTTTCTAGGATGTTATGGGACCACTCAACTTCAATGAATAGAGAATTTAACATGAAGGTACAGATTATTTCGTGAGGCAAGGTAGGCTGAAAGCATAGAAATTTAGTTTTAAAATATGGCGGAATGGAAAGATTGATTAAGAAGCTGAAAAGGGCATGGGCGACGTGGATCCTTTTCAACAAAAGAATGAACACTGTATATGAAATGTTCCCACAGGTAGAGCAATAGAATTGAATTCTACCTGATCTCACTCGACAAATCTCACCAGAAATGAATACGAAATGAAACTATGGAACATAACAAGGAGATGGAGAGATTGATTAAGAAGGTGAAAAGGGCATGGACAACATGAATCCTTTCAACAGAAGAATGAAACACTGCACATGAAATTTTCCCACAGGTAGAGCAATAGAATTGAATTCTACATGATCTCACTCAAAAATTTCACCAGAAATGAATGTGAAATGAAATACAAAACATAACAAGGTACATATGAAACATAAGAGAAACACTTGCTACACTCACAACCACAGGAATCTCATGAAACAGAGCCGTTTCCTTTCATTAATTCTCTGTAAAAATGTACAATGCAGAAACAAAGTTTCTTTCCCACAGTCTCCCAGAAGTTACAAGCCAACCAACCTTTTGCAAATAACCTGCATACAATATATAGAATGTGTGAGGAAGAGATAGAATGCCCAGGGGTTGAGAATTTACTCAAATCATTTCGAAATGGAGATGGAGAGCCAACCATCAGCTACAGGTGCAGCGCTCTCAAGCATGACATTTGGCTGGGGTGACCCTTTGCATTCTTTTTCCACTTGGATGGATGCCCATCTGGAGAGAAAACTCTTTAAATGCCACTTTTTGTGCAAAAAAACCGAAGTGTGGATGACCGGGCCCACTTGGAGAAGTCGCGACCCGAAATTTCGTGAAACGGGAGCAAATTGGCAATTTTTTCTCTGTGCGCCGCGCCATTTTCTCTGTGCGTCGCGCTACTTTGGGGCCTATTTTGGGGCACTTGCAGGTGTCCAAAATGTGCTCAAGTGGGCGTGTTGGAAAGCCTGTCCTGTCTACTTTCTAACCCTACTAGAATTTTTGAATTTGGTTCTCATTTTCCCCTCCAAATATTCATTCTCCCAAGACTGCTTTTTGTGTGTCAAAAAAGTGGCAGAGAGGCCTGGGTGTTTTTTGACCTTTAGGAAGCCCAGATCTTGTCAAAATTTCTTGCCCAGACACCAGTGGTCATATTTTACGATGCTGAATCCAAATATGTAAGCCATTCCTCATTTGGAGCTCTATAATTTTAGCGTCGCGCCAGTGGCGCGACGCACAGGGAGGAATTTCCTGTTTTGTGTCCAAAAATTTGCTTGTGTCCAAAATTTGCCCAAATTTTTTGAAATTTGGGTTCAAGTTTCCCTATGAAGTGCTATGCTATGCCAAGGAAGCCTCAGCCAAGATTCGAAGCCAATCTTGCTCCTTTTCCTCCTTTGCCTCCTTTGTCGCTTTGCTCAATTTTGCCTTTAGGCTTCTGATTCTTGCTTTGGAGCTCATGTTTCGGGCCTGGTAGTGATGAGTCATGTGCCTCAACATGTCTTTCTCCCTGTTAGCTTTATCCAACTGCTGTTCCAAGGGTAGATTGACCCGCTCCAACCAAGACTCACAGTTGTTGTTGATCTCTTGCTCCAAGGGAGTGAGCTCGATCCCTCTCTGCTGGACAGCTTGTCGATTTTCACAGATGCTTTGCAGCTCCCTGATCGTCTATTGGTCTTCAAGCTGTTTGTTTCTCTGCTCCAGATATTTGATGACCCATCTGGCCCTCTCAAAATTGAGTATCAAGTCTTAGATTTCTGTGTCCTGCTCCTGAATAATCATCCTAAGGTTGGCATTTTCTGTCTCTGTCTCTTCATCCGGAATGAGGATGACACTGGTACCTTGTGCACCTGATGGCTCACCCGAAGGCCCCTCCTCATGCATTGGCTCCTTACCTCTGTCCTGTTCCTATGTCGTCGATGCCAGAAGCGAGGCCCCTTCCACCCCAGGTGGAGATAACACTCGCTTTGCTGCTGCGAACAACGGTCTACTGCCCTTATGGTATGTGATGTATACTGGCATGGTGGCAGTCTCATGGTGCTCAAACTGATGTGAAGGACCCCCCTCCTCATGCTCTGCCTCTGACACCACCGGTGGAGTGCCGAAGAAATCACGGGAGATAAAGTCCTCCCAAGCAATACCCTGCAATCCTAACTTCTGGTCCACCAAAATCCAGATGAGAGAAAAATGATAGACACTGTTTAGCTGCTGTTGAGGGGTCTTGCGCTGCATGAAGTTTTTCATTTTCTCAATGTTGTTGCAAATGAAAAATGGGAGGCTCATCATTCGCACCCGGGTGAAGTGCATGAGCAACCTGATGTGATATGCATAAAGGCGTGAAAACCTCCCCTCGCAACTGAAATACTTCCTGATCAATCTCATGAGTGGGGCATACTCATCTCTCAAAAAGCTGAATGGAAAAACTCTGGTGAGCTGGCTCAAGCAGCTATTCTTGATGTAAGGCTCATAATGATGCCTCTCCACCTTCTTTTTCTTATGCCAATGCTCTCCAACGTTCGGTATTCCTGTTGCCACTGATATGGTTTCTGGTGTCAAGGTGAAAGTGATCCCAGCCAGGACGGATTGACCTCCCTGTAAATGAAGTGCAAAAAAGGTGGGCCAACTCATGATGGAATTTGACATTTGCCACCCTTTGACAAAATTCATAACATGCCAAGTGTTGGAAACAAGACATGGCGAGCGGGCATGCCTGCAGCTCAGTGAGTGTTTGGCTCATCTCTAAGATGTCTGCCACTCTGGTGATGTATCCTATGGGCCCTCTCTCCTGTAGATGTGCCACTGTGGGTCCCCTCCTCATACTCTGATGAATTTTCTGATGCCATTACTGCTGCTTGTATCCTGAGTTTTATGTTGCCTTCTGAATCTAATGAAACTGATAGCTGCTCTGAAAATCTGTCACCAAGGGGACAATTAAAATAGGGAGTGTTAGGAGGGGAATGATGAAAGGGAAATATGGATTTAAAAGGAGACATTTATCAGGGATTTGGGAGTGTTTTTTGGGTATGGTATTGATGGGGTAGGGTTTGAATTTATTTTGGTAGGGTTTGGGCTTTTTGAGTCATAGGAGGAGGGGGAAAAAGGAAGATGATTACAGTGGTGTTAGGGTAATGATAAGGGGAAAAGAATGCAGGGAAAAATAGAGATAGGGGTAGGGTAGGAGAATACTTTGACAACACCATTACTGTGGCAAAAACTATGGGAGCCTGATCTCTTTGTGTCTTCTTTAGTTTACTAAAAAAAAAATTTAGCCTTAGATCTATACTCTTTAAAATCATGGTATTTTTCTCAAGTTTCATGCCAAGTTGAAGGTAGTTGGTCTACCTTTCAAGTTTGATAGGCATTCACAAAAAATTTATAGGCAAATTTGTGGTTTCTGGGCTTTATATCTCTATGCACCGCGCGCATTGCCCAGTGCGCCACGCGCTCTGAGTGCGCCGTGCCAGTAGAATTTTTATATTGCGAACCGGCTCCCAGTGCGCCGTGCTACCCTGTGTGTGCGCTGCGCACTCAGAATTTTCACCATGAGTTGCTTGCGGGATAGGGAAAGGGGGTGTAGTGGTTTTAGGGTGGGGTTCTTAGGAAAAATGGTCGAGGGGAGATGAGAAAGATGATGGGTGAGGGGACAAGGGGAGTGGAGTGAAACCTTGGTGACATTCATTACATTTTGCAACCCCAGCCATCATTTTCATTGGTGATTTTCTTTTTCCATGTTTTACCTAATGCTTTCGGGTGACATTTAAACATCTCAAACACCAAATTAATGACAAAATTGCTGGAGAGGAGGTGTCCACAGGGCCTACATCTTGTTTTGCTAGCCTTCACCAAGATTTGAAGTGGTTTGGCAATTTTTTATGCCTCTGGCTGTTTGTGTCGCGCACCAAGCCCAGTGGGTCGCTCACTGGGTGTACATCGCGCCCTTGTAAATCTCCTACTGTGGGCTGGCTGTGTGTGCACTGCGCCCTCCGTGTGCGCCCCGCTCCTTGGTGTATGCGTCGCGCCCTCGAACTCCAACTCGCGCTCCCTCAAACGCTCACAAGTTCGCTTTCTCTCCTTTGAAATGCTTTCTCCAAGTCTTGCAAGAGAATAATGGCTTTGATTTGGGCCAAACATGTATTTATAGCCTTAGAGGAGATGGGTTTGATTTTTTCTTCCTTGAAAACCCACTTTCAAATGTTTATGTTTTGCACTTTTTCATTGACTTTTAAAACATACTGATCTTCATTTTTCTCTGAAATTTTGGCTCTTATGATGGGATTTTTGGCGTTTCATTGCAGGGACTGTGTGACTGGGCGTTTGGCCATAGAAACCATGACTGCATCTTGAAAAATCAACTTTTGCATTTTTGGAAAATTTCGTCATAAATGACCTTGTTTGACTTTTCTTCAAAACAGAGTTTTGAAAAAGAGTCAATGTCTCTTCAGCTGATGATGAAGCTTTCTGGACCATAGTTGTATAAAGTCTCCCCCTGGCCTGCATGGCTTGTTCTGACATGTTTTTTCATAGACCAGTTTGATGGTTTCCTAGACACAAACATAAAAATTGACTTAGTCTTGTAATATGACCAGACCTTGACTATCATGAATTTCAGTGAATATGGACCAAGACCTGAACCAGCATGGGCTAGACATGAGGGAAACTGACTAGCATGACTTTCTCCATCAGGTCATGGCATTTCCCTAGCGAAATGCAACTGGAAGAGAGGAGCGGGACACCTAATCATGAAATGCATAAAGAGTTTTGATATCTGACGGAGGACTTGACCAGGCCGACTCTAACATTGCCTCCAATGGGGGATGGTAGCTCCTTGGAGGTGCCAAGAACAGTAGATCTCTGGAGGAGCTAGACAGTGCCTTTTTTGTCCATTGGGCCTTGGAGTCATAATCTTGATAAATAGTACGGGACTCTGACTTATTTATAAAAAGGAAAGACCAAAAGACTTACTCAAACGTGACATTAAAATAACTCAAAAACTGACTTTACAGACTAGAACCAAATTGAAAAAATGCTATTTACAATGACAGTGGAAGCAATGTTCATAGATCAACAGTGATATTGTTTGAGCAGCTGACCATTGATCGGCCCTCCAGGACAATCTTCTCCGCTTATTTCCTTCAGAAGAAAGGCATTTTGACCCCTGTATGATGTGATCTTGAAAGGACCTTTCCACAAATTTTTGAACTTTCCGTGCTTGCCTTTCTCCTTGTTTCTTGCATCCCATTTCAGAACTACATCGTCCAACTGAAAATCTATCCATATTTGCCTTTCTATCATAAATTTTCTTGATTTTCTCCTACAATTTGGATGTGTTCTTGAAGACTTCTTCTCTTGTTTGCTGGTAGTGGATCATTTGATTCAGCCTTCTCTGCATGGGATCTTCCTCACTGCCAGCCTCCTGAAGGAGTTTGATCACCGGGGCAGCAAGAGAAGCGGGAAATACTGTGTCCACTCCATAAACAAGCTCAAATGGTGACATACCAATGGACTTTTTGTGAGTGATCCGATCTGCCCAAAGCGCATGAACCAACCTCTTGTTCTAGCTCTTCTTATTTATTTCCAACAACTTCTTGACGATGTTGACCAAAGATTTATTTGAAGATTCCGCCAACCCATTGCCTTGCAGATGATAGGTGGTTGAATGACCCAAAATTATCCGATACTTATGACAAAATTTTACCATCCTTTTTTATTTAAACGCTGCTGCATTATCGGTGATTAATTTGTTGGGACAACCAAAGCGAGACAAGATGTTATTTTCGAGAAATGAAATGATTACCGTGTCCGTCGCTTGTCTGGTAGGGGCTGCCTCCATCCATTTTGTGAAATAGTCCATCGCTGTAAGAATCCACCTATGCTGTCTGGAAGAGGCGGGATGAATTTCCCCAATGAAATCTAATCCCCACTGCCGGAAGGGAGTGCTCACTTCAATAGGCTTAAGTGGCAAATGCTGTAATTTCTGTTTCCCCTCAAAAATATGACATTTATGAAAGCGCTTGACCATCTTATGTACATCGGAAAACAAAGTAGGCCAGTAGTATCCTGCTCCCAAAATCTTGTTCGCTGTTGACTTCCAAAAAATATGACCTCCACATTCTCTGCCGTGGAAATCCTCCATGACATTTTTTGCCTCCTCTTCCACCAGACAATTTAACAGAATGCCACCGGGGTCTTTCCAATATAGTGCAGAATTTAAGATGCAAAACTTTGCAGCCTTCAATTTGAGTGTTCTCGCTTTGTTTCTAGTCATGCCAGGCGGTGGTGATAGATTTTGCAGCACATATATTATGTCAGAATACCATGGGGACAACGCAAACATTTCAGATACCTGAATTGACGTTCCTTCCTCATTATCATCGGTTAGGGCAGCGATCAGATTTATGTCCAACGCATGCAAATTTGATTCAGCCATTAGCTTCGCCAACCCCTGTCCTTTGATCAGCTTTGTAGGCTTTATCTCCACATCGTATTCTAGCAAGGCTGCAATCCATTTGCCTCTTCTCCCTTTGGGATTAGTCTGTACCAAAACATCTTTTACAACAGTATTAGGAACATAGGCCAGAATGTGAGAATGTAGGATATATACTCGGAAATCATTCAATGCCTTCACCAAGGCCAGGGCTTGCTTCTCAATGATGTTATACTTTAAAGCTGCGTCTCTTATAGCTCTGCTGAAAAATGCAATGGGTCTTTCATGACCCTCTCTCTTCTGCAATAATACTGCTGCCATAGTATGCTCTGAAGCAAAAGAAAATACTATGAAATCCTGAGTATAGTCTAGGCTTACTAGAACTGGAGCTGAAGAAAGGGCCAATTTGACCAAGTTGAAAGATTTTACCGCCTCATCTGTCCATTTCACCTGGCTATCCTTTTTAAGCATGTTGGTCATTTCTTTCAAGTGTTCTACAAGATTAGGTACAAAACGACGCAGAAAATTCATCTTACCATTGAATGATTGTATTTCCTTTTTGTTTTTGGGCAGATCGATTTGCTGAATTGCTTGCACATGTGCTGGGTCTATACGAATGCCATATTTTGAAATGATGTGCCCAAGTAATTTGCCTTCTTCCATGGTGAACAAGCTCTTCTTAGGATTCAGCGATAGACCATATTTCCTGCATTTTTGAAAGACAATTGTCAGGTGATGCATGTGTTCTTCATCAGACTTTTAAAACACCGTCAAGTCATCCAAGTACACCACCAAAAACACCTCCTTCTCATTTGCAAATGCCAAGTCCATTGCCAGCTGAAATGTGGCACCTGCATTCTTTAAACCGAATGGCTTTTTGGCATAGTGAAAGGTTCCCCATGGAGTGGTGAATGTTGTCTTGTCTCTATCATCTTCATGGACAGAAATTTGGTTATATCTGGAATAACCATCAAGCAGCGACATACGAGATGCGCCCACTACTCGCTGAAGTATATGGTCCATCTTGGGCAGCGGATAGTTGTCCTTCAATGAGACCTTATTTAGATTTCTGAAATCAATGCATAGGCAGATCTCACCAGTCTTCTTACGTACAGGCACTAAGTTAGATATCCAAT
>APFE030593371.1:0-10743 GCA_000404065.3 Pinus taeda | reverse complement strand
GAACATCATTAACATAAAGAAAGAAGCATATCGGGAACAAGACATGTTTCTTTATTAGACAAATAGAATAGTACAAAAAAAAGAGCAATATCACCTCAACCACTTCTGCAGGCTCAAAGCTCAGCCTCCTTCTGGATCCGTTCCGCCTCAAGCCTCTAGTAGGTCACCTTCCAATACTCACTCCAAGATGTCATGACTAAGGGATGAACATCAAATCACAAGGAAACAAGGGTTTCCTGTACAAGATTGGGGAAGTGCAGAAGGCACAAGGGTCTTCAGACCTGATCAGGGGGAAATCTCGGTATAATAACCTTTCTCTATACTCTCCTCTCCCTTAGGCCTTCCCTTAGGTGTCATTTTATACCAATTCCAAAGTAGTTTTTTAGTTAGGAATTGGTTGGGGACAGTTGAGGCCACGGGCACTAACATGTGATCAACAAGTAAAACCCGCGATCTCCGCCCGAAAATAAGGAGTTTTATATTTTTTTTTAAGTGTTTTAATACATATACGCGGGTTGGGTATGTATGAACCCGCGTATACACGCGTTTAACTCAGGGCAATATCGCGTACAGGGAATAAAACACTGTTTTTTAGATTTTGGATCAGGTCTGGAAGGAGGGGTTGCACTAGGCCATGAGTGCAGCATCACAACCCATAATAGTGAGATTTGGAGGTACCCACAGGGGTTACAAAGGAGTCCAACAAGCATGACTACCTCTTGTATTTCTTGCGTGCATGCCTCCCCAAATCTGCAGGTTTATGCGCTCAATGACAGATCCCGTGGTTTAAAGACGCCGGAACACGTCTCTAGCCAAAAAAAAATTGCTAAGAAATGGAGATCCCACCGGCCCTAGAAAGTGCTCTGATACCACTTGTTATGCTCTTAATCTGCAAAAGATACCCAAATACAAAATATGCGAATAAAGATACCCAGAACATAGAATAGTGAGAGTCAACAACAAATATGTTATCATTTCGAAAGCAATGTTCACTGGCCTCTTCGAGGGGGAAACCTCCAATAGAGTAGAGCTCGATTCAAAAATAAGACACGATGCTCCTCGCAGCGAGTCTCTATCCTTTATATATGACTCATACATGCAATACCATGGATAAATACCATGGGTTTTATTAATACCATCTATCTAATACTAGGCCCATTTGCAACTAACTATGGTCCCGTCATTAATAGCGGTTTAACCACTTACAATTATTAATATGGGCTTTATTGACTCTTTATTATGACGTGATCCCACTACATAAATAAGGGGGTTAGGGTGGGACCCTAACATTTTCTTTGTTAATTAAGTTACTTATATTAGATCATAAATAAGGCATACAAAACATAGTTGGTAGCCTCCTCTTTGTCGTGACCCACCACAAGGGAAACTAGGCCAATGGCAGTAGAGGTGTTATATCAATCTTTTGTCTATAAAAATGAGAAAAAATAATCCTATTATCTAAGCATTCCCATGCCTAGGCAAATTTCTAGTACCATTTGGCACAACTTGTTGTGCACAAACTCATCCTTGGTAAAGGGGATTGGGATGAACCATGTTTTGTTGGGCTAGAGGTGTAGGAGAATATAGAGCAAGGGTTAATGGTAAGGAATAATACTAGTTTTTGTGTTGCCCACCATATTGTGCATTGGTTCCTCCAAATGAAGAACTAGGGTGTAGATCAAATCTCCACAACGAACTCTTACAAGTGATGAAGCTAGGAACAATTGCAGATGTTGAAACAACTTTTCTTGGAAGAAAATGGATTGTTGAAACTCAACTTCTTAGAATACCCAAATACAAAGTATTACATATAGTCTTCTAGGTAATACTCGAAAAACTTAGCTATAGTGACAAAACATATTGGCAAAATGAAATAAAATAAAGTTCCTTGATCATAAACATAAAACAAAAGACTTGTGCATGCATCGTTCATTAGAATATGTTTTTGGGGCTGAATCCTGCATGCTTGGGCCCGTTGGAGAGTGACACCCACACTGAAGATGCCTCTCAATGTTGGCCTTTTGGGCATCCATGCTAACTAGATAATTGCGCTGGTGTCTTTGCATCTACTAGATGTCATTGAGGCATGCTATAATTTCATTGTAGTCTTCATGTTTCTCTTTGATGACATGTCCCAACATAGTTTTCATTTGCTAGTGAAGGGTGATGAAATGAAGATACTGGCTCCCTTAAACTCTCGTATGGATAGGTTCTGGGACCCAACCAAAGACTTCAACTTAGATTTCATAATTTGAATGGGCATGTTAGTTAGTTGTTTCTAAGGCTTTAAGTTGTTGGATTTCTTATTGAACTTTAGGAGGGGTGATAAAAAGGTAAATTTTAGCATCAAATTGTTGGGAATTAGGAATTCCTGGGGGAGGGCAGTGAGTCAATAATTAACAATTTATTTCTTTTATGTTTAGCACTTAAACTTTCAATTGCAATCTATCTGACAACACTAGAGAGACCATCATTCACATATACTTGAATACAATGATTTACATGGAAACCCTTGCGGGAGAAAAAACCACCAAAGCTTGTTTTTGTATTATGATGATAATCAAGGCATCGACTTTGATTACATCATATGTTTGTGAGCACCTGCTCATAGGAGGCCCCAAACCCCTTCAAATAAGCAAGCCGTAACTTGTCTAGATGATCCAACCTCTTATAATTCCAGGCCCCTACCTACTTCAGTCAAGTGTTCTACTTTTCATACAATTTTGAAATTGAGAACATTGACCTACCCCAATATTACAATTATATTGTGACTCTAATATGATATTTCTCTAGAGCTCCTTCTCCTTTGCTTTGCACACACTAAGTTGTATTTGGTTCAACTACTTCAAGTCTCTTTCTATCTCTATGCTTCACTCAACTTACTCAACATTGCCATACAACCATACATACTCCTTTTAGCAGCTTACTCTATTGTTCCACTCTATTTCAACTGATACACAACTCACTCACACACAACACACATACACACTGCTCAGTTCTCTTTATAGTTTTTCACACTACAACACTATACAAAGAGTTTCCTCCCACTCTGTCACGTAGTTTAAGAACCATTATAAATGAATCAGAGCTTGTAAGAAAATAAGTAATGGAGCATGAAACCAATAATCATGATCAAAGAGTGTTTTGTTGCACAATAAAATTGATCCTCAATTTGTTATTTACACTTCATCAATTAATGACAACAATACTTATTCAAAGTTTTTCCAACAAAGACTACATTCTTAATCTAAACTATTTGAGACTTGTCCTCTAATATCATATGTCCAAGACTAGAGGGAGCCCATTACAGAAACAAATACGCTACACCAACTACATTATCTATGATATGTTGCGTTTATTCGAAGTAGTTCAATTTCGTTTTGTGTTTGCTATTCCTATAATTGAATTATGATCAACCTGCTTAGTTTAACAATTCTGATGTATCATTGGTTTTTAACAATGTCTATAGCTATATCTTTGAAATTTGTTAATTGCCAGATTTAACAAACGCTGCCAAACATGCCATCCTATACTCCTTAGCGACTTGTAATCATATGCCCACAGGGCTAGAACCAATGACCTAACTATGGCATGCTTCACGCCACAACTCGAGGGTTGGGAGATATTTTAGTGGGCAGATAGATTGCTAGATCACTAAATGACCCACTTAACATGCATTGAGAGTCTTTTTGTGCTAGGTACTACACATGTCGGGAGCTATCTCAATCCATTGGAATGCTTGAAGGGATACACTTGGTGCACAATTTTCCTTTGAAATTATTCAACCATAACACCAATCACCATCAATATAACTCTCCCACCTATCTTAGCTAGGTCCCACTAGGGTCGGGGGTCAAGGGTTGGGCTTTTCTATTTCTGCCAAAACCTTTTGATGAGATGACCTCCCAACGGGTCCGATGTACTGACTAGGCCAAGATCCCGACCTTACCGACTGGACCAAATTCTTCACAAATCCACTTAAGTATGAAGTTTATTTAACAAAGAAATTTCTTGCAAATCACAAGGTCTATGCAGAACCTTGAAGCCTAAAACTCTACCAAAACTTCAACTAGATATAACTCCATCATCCTTTTGAGTTCTCCAAGCTGCCTTTTATTGTTGTAAATTTAATTCCAAGATCTATCCATTTGAGCACATTGTAAAGGAAAATGAGAAGATCCCCTGACACAGAAGTGCCATCAAATACTGGGCCACCCAACCATCATAGTTATAATATATTTATCTTCCTCACTTAACTTTCTACTATGATGGTTCTCTACTAAACACTGCAACTACCAATGGATTCCCCCTCAACTTGAAACTCGTTAACAAGATCCATGGAACCTGCATGTTTGACACCAATGGCAACACTTTTTCCAACAATCTTCCCCTTTGGCATTTATGGCAACTCTGGAAAAAATTGTTGTGAAATTTATGGCTCTTAACAAATAGAAGCACCCCCCTGACATATTTCATACTCTTCTCTTCTTGAAGGCATTCCCCATGAGCTATTAGAATTACAAAGGTTCTTCAAGCACAACTCCCCCTTGAATGTTGTCATGTCACAATGTTTAGGCCACAACATCTAATTATTTATCTCCCCCTTTGAAATAAATGGTAAAGGGTAGTCCCATCTACCCCTCAAGGCATGCCCACATCTATTTCCCTTCTCCTGCAACCTACTTATTGAATTAATCGCTATCATAAGTAGTTGCAGACCATTGCTTGAGCTGAGTCAATTTTTTGTCGAAGATACTATGAGTTTTTGCCTAAGATATTCAAATGGCTCCCGTGATAGAGGCTTTGTAAATATATCTATAATTTTCTCATTAGTGGTCATGTAATCAAGGTGAACAACATTAGCAACAACGTATTCTCTCAAGAAATGACATTTGATCGAAATATGTTTTGTCTTTGAATTCATAATGAGATTCTTAGAGATGATGATAGAAATTGTGTTTTCACACATGATTGGGATAGGTTCATCTAAGTCAGTTTTGACATATTTGAGGGTATGCTTCATCCATAGAATCCGAGTGCAGCAAGTGGCTATAGTTAAATATTGTTCTTCAGTTATAGATAGAGAGATTTGAGTCCTTGTTTTTGCTCAAGGACAATACAAGACAATTCCCTAAGAAAAATGTTGCTCTAGAGGTACTATTCCTATAATCAATGCTACTAGTACAATCAACAACGGCCTAATATTTTAAATTGAAATATTTACTATTGCCATACCATAAGCCAAAGTCTGTTGTGCCTTGCATATATTTAAAAATTCTCTTAACTACATTTACATGAATTTCTTTGGGACTTGCTTGAAATCTGGCCACCAAGTCCGTTGCTTGCATTATGTCTAGCCATGAAGCAGTTAGGTACAACAAGATTCGTCATTGATCTATAGGATTTATAATTCATAGGTAGATATTCATCCTCTTTACTTAGCTTACGACCAATCACCATGGGGTACAAACTGGTTTGCAGTCTTCCATCCCAAATTTCTTCAATGTTTTCTTTAAATCCTTGGATTGAGAAATGAAGATACCCCTTTTACATTGGGTAATTTGCAATATGAGAAAGAAGGACAACTCCCCTATCATTGACATTTCAAATTATTTTTGCATTACCTCAACATATTGTTGTCCCATTTGTTCTAAATCACTCCCAAATATAATATCATCTAAATAGACCACAATAATTAGAAAGTGATCATCTTCAAATTTAATGTACATATTGCTATTAACAATGCCTCTTTTAAAACCTTTCAGTTGAAGATATTTGTCTAGTGTGGCATACCATGCTCTTAGAGCTTGTTTAAGTTCATACAAAGCCTTTCTCAATTTTCAAACATAATCTTCATTTTCCGAGAGCAAGAAACCTTCTGACTATTTTATATACACTTCTTCTTCTAAATCTCCGTTGAGGAAGGGCGATTTTACATCCAGTTGATATACTTTAATGTTCTTATGACTGGTAAAATCTAGAAACATTATAATGGATTCTAGTCTTTCTTCTAGTGTAAATGTCTCCTTAAAGTATAATCCCTCTATTTGTGCATAACCTTTGCAGACAATACTTGCTTTATTTCTTACAAATTGTCCTTCCTAATTCAAATTATTCTTGAACACCCATCTGGTTCCATTAACATTTTTATCCCTGGGTCCGAGGATCACAAGTTGCCAAGCATCAATTTTCTTAATTTGATCTAACTCTTCATTCATTTCCTTCAACCAAAACTTGTCTTCACTAGCTTGACTGAGATTTTTGGGTTCGATTTCTAAGAGAAAGGCAAGATTTGCATGACTAAAACTTCTAATGAATTTCCTTCTTTCCTAGACACTAAGTCTTTGATTACCAAGTATTTGACTTGCTAGGTGTTGCATTTGTACTACTTGGATGGGGTCTTGTTCCTTTGTGTTTTATCCTGTTCTTCATTTTCTTCCTTCGCTTCTTCTTCTTCTTCTTAATCTACAAAAATGAGAGCAAAATCCTCATCATCATTTGACTTCTCATTTTTTTTAGACTTCACCGGATGAGGTAGTGTTTCATAAAATACAACATCAATGCAATCTTCAACCCTCTTTGTCCTCTTGTTAAATCATTTGTAGCCTTTTCTCTTGATTGAATATCCAAGGAATATACCCTCATCTACTCGAGAGTTGAACTTTCCAAGGTATTTATTATTTCTCTTGATATAACGTTTACTACCAAATACCTTGACGTGTTTTACAGATGTTGGTATTCCTTTCCCTAGCTCATAAGGGGTCTTATAACTATTAGGTCTGAGTTGTGTTCTCTTTGCCAAGTAAATGGCTACTTGGGTTGCTTCTCCCCAGAAGGTGTGTGCAACCTTCTCTTCATCCATCATTGCTTTGGCCATCCCCTGAATGGTTTTGTTTCTACTTTCAACCACCCATTATGTTGCGTTGTTCTTGTTACTGAGTACTACCTCCTTATGCAATGTTTCTCATAGAAATATTCAAATTATTTTGAGGTTAATTCCCCTCCCCCTTCAGATCTCAAGCATTTAATCTTGAGTTTCTTCTCATTCTCAAAATGAGCCTTATATAATTTAAACTTACTTAGAGCTTTTGACTTTTGTTTCAACAACATTATCCAAGTAGCCCTAGTAAAATCATTGATAAATATAATAAAGTACCTTTCTCCTCTTGGGAAATTTGTTCTTGTGGGACCATAGATATCTGTATGCACCAGATGCAAAGGTTCAGCAGTTGAGAACTCCTTAGTTTTGAACCCTGTCCTTGTCTGTTTGCTAAATTGACAAGACTTGCATATTGGACTATCAGGATTTGATAATCTTGGTAAGTCTCTGATGACCCTTAACTTAGTGATATTGACTAAGTTTTCTAAATTCACATGTCCCAGCCTTTTGTGTCACAACCATGTTTTATCTATTTTTCTCAAGTAACAATTCACGTTGGAAACATCATACACATACACATTGTTGTGAGTCATGATTACCTTTCCTACCAACTTTCCATTTTCTGCTTTTTGTATCTCATAATCCTTAGAGTGAAAAGTCACATCATAGTCGTTGTCACACATTTGGCTTATGCTCAAAAGGTTGTTCTTGAGACCATCTACATATAAGACATTTTGTACCTTGGTATTTTCATCTAGACTGACTATGCCCTTTCCTTTAATTTGTGTAGGAGCATTATTTCCAAAAGTGACACTGCCTTTACTTTTCTCTTTTATAAACAATAAATTAATATTTTCTCTAGTCCTATTCTTAAAGAAACCGCTATATACATACCATTTTCCTTCATGGTCATGTGTAAATAAATCCAATCCATATTCCTCAGATTTCCCAGTCTTTTATTTCCACCGCTTCATTTCTCTTAGATATACTGGTTGTTTAGAGATCTCTTGTTTAGATGGACATACATGCTTATGCAATCTTTTGCCTCGTGGCCAAAATTATTACATTTTAAACACTCAAATTCATTCAACAAGGGGGAGAATAAATTTCTACTCCCAGAAAATGAATTTCTAGACCCAGGATTTTTATACTATCTAGATCTATATTTTTTAACTCTTTCAACTTTGACATTTCTGTAGTTAATGGTTTTATGTCCCAAAGTATGAAATGAATAGAAATGTTCATGGAACAAGCTTGGGCACCTAATATGTGAAATTTGATAGGATTGACTATATTGATTATGCCTTAGTTTCTTTGTTGATTGATTCACATATTTGTGTGAGGGAGTATTTGAAAATTTAACAAACTTGCTCCATTGCTGACTGTTTTTCAGTATTTCATTTATCATCACTAGCTCTTCCTTTCAATGCCTTTGCATAGCTTTGGATACGTACAGATCCTATGGACCTGATATTGGCCTTCCTTTAAAAGGTTTTTGTGGCTCAGAGTATTCCATACCTACCTTATTTGATAGAGATATTTGACTACTCAGAATGTGATATAGTTTCTTTATTCCTTCAACAATTTTTTTGTCCAAATCCATCTCATCTTTGGATTTCCGAAGGTATGTTCTCAAATTTACTATCTCTGTTTCTAAATTATGTAGGGTATTTTCCCATTCAATGATTAATTCATTCAATACTTCTTCTTTCCTTTTTGATTCCTCAAGCTTGAGTTTCAGAGACACAATTTCCTCTTTATATGTTTCTAAAATCACTTTCTCTTATTTCTTGGTCAGATCTTGTTTCAAAAGTGTATTCTCACCCTGTAGCTTATTAAATTTCTTTTGTTTTTCTTCTAACTACTATGCTAGAATGTCCTTTCTCTTAATAACTTCTTCTATTTCTTCTTTTTGATAAAGAAACTCTTCAATATCAAAGTTGTACGGACCCTCTTCAGCTCGCAGTAGCTACTCTTTTATTTGCTTATTCTTCCTTCTGGCCTTCTTTAGTTCATCAAGAGCACTGATGAGCTCTCCTTCAATATCTACTACACATTCTTCTTCTTCCTTGTGATTTGAGTCGTTCTTGGACCTATATTCAGATTTGAGTGCCATGAGTATTTATTCATCATGTTCATTTTCTAAATACTCTTTACTATTTGCGTCAAATGCATAAATGTCCTCTTTGGAGTAGAGCCCCTTATTGAAGGCTTTATTCTTCTTAGATTTTTGAGCTTTATCTTTGGACTTTCGATCCTTTTCCTTTTCTGACTTTTCTTTATATGGAAACTTGGAGTCAAAATACCCAACTCTTCCACACTCAAAGCATTTGAAGGGTAATTTTCCCTTATACTTACCTAAACCACATATTATATTTTTGGAAAATTGAGCCAACTTCTAATCAGATTCATAGTTGGAACACTCTTGGTGATCTTTGTGTTCCTTAGTCTTCCTTGACACTTTAAATGTTGCCTCCTTTGGCTCAACCTTCTCTTTTCCCATTTTCATCTCCTAGGTAGTGAGGGTTTCGTGTCGCTGTTCCATTGTAACAAACTTCAAGTCTTACATGTCTTTTATATATGATATTTTAGCATTGAATCTCATAGGCAGTGATCTCAATACCTTCTAGACAACTACATCATTTTTGAGGTCATCTCCAAGTCCTCTAATCATATTTTCTACCTCATCAACTCTAAGAGAATATTCAACTATATTTTCCTCTTCATTCATTTTTAAGCTCTCAAACCTCATCCTAGAGGCTTGAAGCTTGGCTTGCTTAACATTCTCATCTCCTTTAGAACTATTCTTAAGCTTGTCCCATAATTCCTTGGTTGACTTATTGTGCATTACTTTCACTAGTTCAGATTGATTAAGACCAAAGAGAATGGCATTCTTGGCCTTTGCATTGTTCCCATAACCCTTTTTACCACTACATTTGTAGGCTTGGGTATATAGGACATAGTCAACTAATACAAAACTCCAAACATCTACACCTAGGAACATGAGGTAAGCTTCCATCATGACATTCTAGAATACAAAATTTGTACCATCAAATACTTATATCTTATTTGAATAAGCAACCTGACTTTCTTGTCAGGTCATGATTCCATATTGATCTACCTTCCAGTGGTTAATCTGTTCCTAAAGGAACCTAGCTTTGATACCAAATGTTGAGAATCAAGAATTATTGAGGGAGGGAGGTGAATTAATTATTAACAAATTTTCTTTATTTTATGTTGAGCATTTAAAATTTCAATTGCAACCAATCAAACAACACATGAGATACCAACATTCACATATATTTGAACACAATGATTTAGGTGGAAACCCTTCTAGGAGAAAAACCACCAAATCTTGGTTTTTTATTATGATGATAATCAAGGAACCAAATTTTATTACACCATATGTTTGAGAGTACCTACTCATAAGAGGCCCAAAACCCTTCAAATCAACAAGCCACAACTTTCCTAAAGGCTCCAACCTCTTATAATTGTAGGCCCCCACCTACTTTAGTCAAGTGTTCTCTTTTCATACAATTTCCAAACTGAGAACAATAACCTACCTCTATATTACAATTAGATTATGACTCTAATCTCCTATCTCTCTACAACTCCTTCTCCTTTACTTTGCACATAGTACACTCAATTGTCTCCACTTCAACTACTTCTAGTCTGTTGCTCCCTCAACACTTCACTTTCTTAATCAACATTGTCATACAACCATACAAACTTATTTTAGCAACTTACTTTGTTGTTCCACTCTGTTTCAATTAATACATGGCTCGCTCACACAAACACACACACACACACACACACACACACACACACACACACACACACACACACACACACACACACACACA
>APFE030593370.1:0-12945 GCA_000404065.3 Pinus taeda | reverse complement strand
TTAAGCCTAATTTCAATTCTAAAGGTTTAGTAGTAATTAATTAATTAATTATATATATACACACTTGAAATCATGAAATCAAATTATAATTTATTAAGTTATTTCTTGAATATTATTATTTCAATAATAATTTTTAAGTGTTAATATATTTAATGGTTTGAAATCAATTATTAAATATCTTATTAATAACTAATAAAACGAATAACAATAGGTAATTACGATAATAGAAAGGATTAAACAATACTAATTCTAATACACTATAGGGATGCTAAGATTAAGGGGAATATATAAATCATGTTTAAAAGCTAAAAATATATTAAAAATTATGTTTAAAAGCTAAAAATATATTAAAAATTAAAATAAACCCCGGCAAAAAAGGGGGGACCAACCACCAAAAACAACCTCTCGGGATAGGGAAAAAACCCTAAATAATATACCAATATTATTATCTTATAACATACTATTATAACATGATATATAAACCATTAAATTCATCCTAATGAGCCTGTGATTATGACTATATAAACAATTATAAATTACCCTTTATAACTATTTAATTACAATTTCTAATATGTATTTAGCTTTAGAAATAGTTTATAGAGTTTAAAAAGTTGAATTTAAAAGGTTGAATATAATTTTATTTAACTTTTAGTAGTATATAGAATTAGTTAATTTAATCCCTTCTAATACATAATATTATTTATATTTGATTAATATATTATATGTATTAATATACTTACCTTATCACATGGGTATATTCATACTTAAATATTATTATTGGAATAATGATAATTGAATTATTATATTATTTTTGTTTCATGATTGATGAATTTACCTATAAAATAAACCGATGTTAACCCAATATGGGATCGTTATAGGTATATATATACATTAATTAATAAACAAGTATATTTAGTCATATAGATAAATGATTGACTAACTTGTAGGAGTTCTTTACTTATATATTTTTTTACCCAATTTAACTAATTTCTTGGAATTATAATAACTAAAGAATATTAATTATTTGACTGGGGTCATATGGTCATAGTTAGCCGTTATCAATCTAGCCGTTAGAGTCTCTTCCCTAACTTTCTAACTAGCTAAGCTGGATCAGTTCTTCAATTTGTCCTGACGATGAACCACACTGGTTGGCTCGAAACGCGTCGAAAAATGATTATTTATGTGATTTCGCCGAAAATTCTCTAAACAACATAAGTAACATTGTTTTGTAAATTAATGCAGTAAATACCATTAGACAAAATACCATTCCCAACACAATCAGATTTATAAAATAAACTGAAGGATGTTTTTGAAAAGCTAAAGGAATATCCAAAAGGTACAAGCCTTGAAACTGAAATCAAGTTTCTAGAAAAACTTGGAACATAAAAAGTCTTTTCTAATTCTAAAACAAAGCCACTACTATAGCTTCCACATGCGAGCCTATCTTGTTTCCTGATAAGATGCTTTGCTTACTTCCCATTGGCTTCCTTAAGTTTTGCAAACCTTGCAAGGAATTCGAAATGTGAATTGTTGATCCAGAATCAATCCACTAGGTGTTAATATTGACATTAACGATATTAGATTCATAACAAACAAACGAGATTGGATTACCTTTGTCTGCAAGCCATTTCTGAAAATTGGTGCATTCCTTCTTCATGTGTCCCTTCTTTTTACAGAAGAAACACTTGGAATCCTTCTTGATATCAGCTTGGGGAGGGTACTTTACCTTTCCCTTTTCGATTAGCTTGAGATTTTCCCTTTCCATGCATTGCCAACATTGCACTTTCTCCTACTTCCATCACCAGTCTCCCTTCCTCTTGAACACACATGGTCATGAGTTCATTAATTGACCATTTATCCTTATGTGTGTTGTATGAGATTTTCAAGGGTCCATATTGGTGCCGAAGGGTGTTTAGGATGTAGTGCACCAGGAAAGACTCTGAAATTTCAACCTCGAGTTTCTTCAATTGAGCCACAGTGTCCCTCATTTTCTTGATGTACTCGCGTACACCTTTCACACTAGTGAGCCTTAGGGATGAGAACTTCATGATTAGGGTGCTTGCTAGTGCCTTGTTTGAAATGACGAATTGACCATCAATGGATTTCAGCGTGTCTCAGACCTTTTCATGCTAATCAATGGAACCACGAATACCAGCTGAAATTTTAGTCTTAATGAACATCATGCTTAGGGATTAGATCATTCCCATCGTTCATAAAGCATGATGCCCGCTGTAGTGCTGGTATTAGTGAGTGTCGGTGGTTCATCTTTCCTAATAGCATAGTCTATGTCCATCCACCCCAAATGAGGGAGAACCCTCTCCTTCCAAACCTTATAGCTATCTCCCTTAAGTTCAGGGATATCACAATGAATTTCAGAGAAATTTGCAGGTTGTACAACTGCACAAAATTAAATATCACATGCTTATGTTAAAAATTGAGGCCTAAAAATAATGCTTTACCAATGTAAATCATGCTTAAAATTGAATCTAATGACATAAAATTGCCTGTGGGCTAAATTTCCAATTCAAGCAGATTCAATTATTCTTTATGATAGAATTTATCAAATTATTCACTTAATTCATAATTATTAAGGGTATATTATGATTATAATTTGATATAAATTCTATCTTAGATTTGAACTTTATGATAAAACTATTAATTCATAATTCTTGTGGGTTAATTAATGCCTAAATATTCTTTACGTGATCCTAATCAATCATAATATATGATATTATTTAATTAGAGATGCTATGGCTATTATCTAATCAATTAAAAATTATATGGATCATTAGACATTATTTCTTTTATGCATAAAAATTAACTTGATATGAGAATGATTATAAACTGCATAAATAAAACTATAATATTCATGCGTAACATTCAACAATGGGTCTCGTATACTCATCCAAAATAGCATGTTTTAATTAGAGCAGAAATAATCAATTAATGCAAATTAAATATGGGCATAATTAATAAATTTTCACAACAACTATGCAAATTGCATATAATTAAACCAAATAAATATTATAAGCATTCAAATTGAGCAAAAATTAGACATATTTTCAAATAAATGCCTTAATTCAGAAAATTCTCAAAATATGACATTTAACCAAATAGAGCATGTCTATAAATGCCAATGCAGAGATAAAAATGCTCTGATACCAAATGTTTGCTTAAATAACGACTCTATAATGCGGGAAAAACAGTTAAAAGAATCGAAAACTTAAAAAAACTTTAATACCCAATAAATCATACCTCCGACCATTGATGCTTGCTCACACTCTGATATCAAATAAAAGCAAGATTTCCTATAGTTACCCCAATTTGTTGTTGTACAGGATAATGGAATCGCCGAAATAAAGTTGCTTGGACCTCCAACATCAACTGCCTTGGAAAAAGCTCCAACAACTGCCTTTCAGAGCTTTGAACCCTCAAGATACAATTTTCTTCTCTCTACTGGCTTGGCTCTATTAAAACCAGTAGTCTTGAAGCAAAAAACTAATGGTTTGAACCTGCATGAGAAGGAGGAAGGTCGACTAACTGAGGGATGGTCTCCTGGTGTCGAAAACTCCTTGGACAAGTGGAGAGCCGATGTATCCGCTCGACAACTGAGAATAGCCAACAATGGTGAACATTGGAAGGGTTACAGACCCTCCATCGTCGAGAGTACATGCAGAGACGAACCTTACCGAAACAGAGAGTGCAAAAATACAACGGATCTAACTACTCAAAGACACGAGTCCATTCACCCTCTGCAGACTTTTTCTTTCACCCGCATGGCACTTGCAAGCTCTACTCACTCTAACTTGATGGTGTAAGGCTGAAGGGGATTGAGTTAGTGAGTTGGGGACCAAACAAAAATATTTATAGCCAAGCTTCCATCAAGCTTCTGTTGGCTATGTGTCAAGTGTTCCACAAAACATGGTAGAGAACTGTAGAAGGAGTAATGGACCACTCCAAGAGCTCCCAACAAGAATTTAATCAACAGTAGTTGGTTTCTATAATGAAACGACGACAAATGGTGACCGAATCATCGGCGACCATTGTGGGAGCTAACACATCTCACTTAAGACACAGTTTGTGTACAACATTTTGAAAGTATGCCATTGATGACTGTCGCTCACTTACAATGAGTAAAATTGTTGAATTGCTAGGCATTTAACATTCTGCATATATGTGCTATTGTTATTTTCTCTTAAAATCAATTAGAAATATACGACTCATTCTAACAATATTTTCATCTATTGCTACAGGCCACCCTTGGATCAAGTTTTACATAGAATCTTATGTATATATTCGGACAGGCTTGTCAAAAAAGAAAAATATTATGCTTGTTATTAAGGGTGAATGGTTAGACTAATCTTCATTTCCATTACCTCCATTTAAAAGGGAGAGATCATACAAAACAGAGCAAACAAAACATGAATTTTTCGTCTGGCATTTGTAGGGTTTCCCACATCCAAAACACCTAGCGCTTGATGTCCAAGCAGAAGGGAAATATGCATCCGCCATTTTAGTTATAGAATTATTTGAGCCTAAAAGGAGTAGACCTTGTGTTCCTGCATGCCCCGTTCAAATCCAGTGCTCGTGTAACTTAAGGAGCAACTTGTTTACAACATTTTGGAAGTGTGCCATTGCTCACTGTTACTGACAGATAGTGATCATTATTTATTGATTGTGCACTCAAGATATTTATAATGTTTATAATGGAAGTGTGACTAATATCATGTGTTGATTGATCCATTCACTCACCAACAGAAGTGAAAACTAAAAAATATCTTAACATGAATGACTCCATTGATTGTGCCAGCTTAAGGAGTGCCCTACTATTGAGCCCACTGAACATTGATAAATACTGATATCAATATATGTATAGGAATTGAATAGTTTGTTTTGTCATTTATACATAAGTCTTACTTAAATGAAGTGAGAAAGCAGCTAGAAGAATGCAAGATATCATAATTGCAATTTTGTATATTATCATTTATACATACCGTTTCCCAATAGATTTGGGAAAATTCAAAATATTTATAATGCATTTATTCATGTAGTCTTTTCCATAATTCATTGTTGTTGTAATTCATCATATATTTATTATTTTGTGTGTTCAAGACATTATTTGAGTTAGATATTGTTACTCCATGGAGTTTCCATGTTGAAGCTTATGAGGATTTTAGCAGGGAGGAAAATGAATTAGTTAGAATGATATAACGCAATCTAATTTTTTATTGGACATTTTAGAATGCCATTGATATATTTTCTCTAAGATTTGGCATTTATGGATTGTATAGTATTGGTAAATGTTTGCACACAATTTAATACGAGTGTTTATTAATGACTTAGTGAACAAATAACTTCCATAAGTTAGTCTTTGATGGTTCATCAACCTTATATGCAATTTCTGATGAGGTAGCTTCCTGGACTTGATACCTGGTTTTAGTATGTGTAGAGTTTGTTGAGAAGGGAACAACAAAAAATCCCTTAGGATATGCATCAAGTATCTGTAAGGAATCTTCCATTAAATCTCAGAAATTCTTAGCTTCGACCAATTGGTCATGTATCATAGTTAAATGGAATTTTTTGAACTTACCATTTTTTTTACTATTAACTAAAGCTTTAATTTTATATGAATGCAGCTCAACCTTCCTATTTTTCATTTCTTGGATTGGTTGATGGTACAAGTTCTCTTATAAAATTGCTATAGAAGTCAATAGGATTTCCTCCCATGAAGACACTTACTTTCATTATTTGTATTGTGTCTTTACTTGCTATGGCTAGACAATGTTGTTCATTTAAAGTGCTAAATGAACACAGAGTGGGCTATTAATCTTGATACACCTACCCATTTCCAAATAAAGAATTTAGATGGAACATTGAATAATGTCAAATGATGGATTCAATTTAGTAATTTACTTTTACATTTACAAGTTTACATTGATGATTGCAGAAATGTCAATTTTACATTGTTGGGATTTTATTTTTTATTTTTTATATAATAATTTTTTAATAATTTTATATTTTTTATGACTTTGATGTCCCCCCATTTCCCGGAAATTTCGCTAAATTTTGGGGTTGCTTATATATGACCCCCTTGTGTTTATCCTCGCTCTCGCATTTCCCTGTCTCAAAAACTCAATGGAACATTGGTAAAAAAAGATGGAATATTGTTATAATAGTCAACAAGTCCATTCCTATGGTATCCAAAGTTGATGAAGTTGAACGGCAAAGGAAGTTTCCCGGATTGTCTCAACAAGACTCGTTTTAGTGTGTAGAAAGTAATAATGAACTCAACCTTCCATTTTCTAAGAACATACATGAAAGTGCCTTCTCTTTGCTATACAAATAAAGCAATAAATGACCATTTGATATGGAAGGAACATGATAACCTTCACTCGTAGGGTACCTACCCACTTTATGAAAGGGAATTTCCTTTGCTTGCCATGTTGGAATGCTAATCCATGTGGGTGCCCCTTTCCAACATGTTATGTAATTGTATTATGGATTTGCGTACATATGTTCTTCGTATGGGCCTGTATGTTTCCTATAGTTAGGCTATCCACTTGGGGTGACATTATTGAATTGAGCAGAATGATCTACCATGTTGAAGAGGCTTCCAATGCATGTCCCCATTACTTGTTAGTTTTTGTAAAGATAAGATACTAAAAAATTCTTGATGAGTTTTGGTGGCTGGCAAACATTCTATAGGGTTTCAAAATCCTTCAATCACTGTGGTGTTGTGACCCTTGCGCAAGCATTCATTGAATGTGAAATTCAGATTTAGTAATGTAATTTCCAAATAGCATAAAAATATTGGGTAGATGGTCCAAGAGCTGCAGGAATGTATTGTCAAGTTCTTTTTTCAAAGTTTTTAGATAGTTGTAATTTCCACTTGACTATATGTAACAAACTCTATAATTTTCCATTCCATTGAGCTTTGGTCATCCATGGATTTTAATATAACTTATTTCTGTGCTAGTTGCCTTGCTCTCTATATTGTAAAGAAGTTTGGATATATTTCCATATGAGATTCAAAGTTTTCAGGCTCCCTTAGAGTCCAAATGAGAAGTTCAGTCTGAACTCTTATAATCTAACGAAAGCAAATTTTTGTGTACCCACATTTTATTTAACTTATGAAAAATTGAGTTGAATTGTAGATGCCTTAGAAATATGACGCTCTCTCTACTTTCCTTACCTTCTTAACTTCTTCAAGGATGAAGATTGTTGTCTAAATTTACAACCCAAATATTTGTTAGCATTTTCTAGTGAACCCTAATATGAGATGACTTTGAAACTTCCATGATGCATGCATTTGTAGATACATTATTATTATTATTATTATTATTATTATTATTATTATTATTATTATTATGATTATTATTATTATTATTCTGATTTTGAATCTAAAATATGCTTGTTTTCTTTGAGATAAAGAACTTTTATATGGCTCATTCAATTTGCTTGGGATTTTCTTGCATGTACTATAGGGAACAATCACAACTTTTCTAAAGTTTTCAATGCCTTGTCTTGGATTTGGTCATCAAAATTACCTCTTATCTACAAATATGCTTTTGAATTGCTCAACGCTGATGAGCCTTACACAAGAGGATGACATTGCTCAACCCTAAAGAGAATTTATTCTTGAGAGAAGAGGATTTATGAGGATGTTGGGTTATTTATCTTTAACCTTGAACTCTTTTTCTTTGTTTTTCTAATCTCATATCCCATATATTGAAAACTTCTTTAGTATTTAAAATAATGTTTCCCACTTTACCCGCACATAGTGAATGGAATAATTTGTTAAGTTTGTAGTGATTGATAGGGAAAATTTACTTTCTAGTAAATCTTTGTTGTGAATTAAATTAACTACCTAAATCGAGAGAAATCACATTCTTCTCATGTGAAATTTTGTTAGCGTCAAAGCCTTCTCAAATCATATAGAGAAGATATTAAGGAATTTTTTCTATCAAAATTTGCTAACTCTTAAAATTTCATTTGCCTTATGTGCCTTTCTATAGTAAAATATTATATTTTCTTAAATGAAGTCCAAAAGCTCAACCGTAAGACTTGTGTACTAAAGGGATTATCACTCACGTGATAAGAAAAAATACTCACGATTACGGGTACATAGGCTCTTGCAATTGAGCATTTGGGCTTTATCTTTAGAAGCACAAGATTTTGTTAGAATATGCCAAAATAATATGGAGAAGATCCATCCACCCACAATAACCAACAACTTGTGATGGATCTTTTATTTTTGGAAAAACCTTAATATCAATTTTGGCAAATCCCTTATGTAAGTCACATGCAACTTTGGACAAGGAAAGGAATATGACCAGTGACAAGGAATCACAGAGCACCTATTCTCACAAACTAACACCCATTCTTTAACCAAATCAAAAAATGATTCAATAAGAGAAGTAACAAGAGGCTTAGATACCAACATACCACTAGAGGAGGTGGCTAGAACTCCAATTAGTGCAGGATGAACTCGATTACCTCCTTCTAGTGTCAGAGATATTTCCTCTGTTAGATCCTTAGCTCATTGAGAACGAATTGAAGTTTCCTCCATGGGAGTATCTGAGGGGGTGTGTGAGGTATCATTCCTGAGTGCACTCGGGCCAACATTGGATGAAGTTACCTTAGTGGTCTCCTTCGGCTGATGACCTTTCTAAAACTTTTTTTAACAAAAACTTACAAAACTTTAGGGTGTGTCCATATTGGTGACATCTTCAAAATTTGAACATAATCCCTTCATAGTCCAAAGGTTGTAGATTATTGCTTCCATCCCCCATATCTAGGTCTTCTAATAAGCCCTCTCGTAAGTCAATATTTACTAAAACCCTTTCCATCAATAGGTATTTGATTATTAGAAAAGAGTAATCCACCACTAGGAAGGTATCTAGACTATTCCCCACATCTTTGAAAATCTCCTCTTTCCATAACTTTGGCAGCCAACTAAGGAGCCAAACCTAGATTAGTGTTATGTCTAACCTCTCCCTAATCGCATCGAAAAGGGGTGTCCAAAATTTTAATATAACTGGAGTTGAGTCTATACTCCATATCCTCTAAGATATGGCTAGGGATTCTTCATGAGATTTGTAGTCAAGCTGTATCCACCCTTTGGCCAAAATAAAAACATCATGGGGGTTTGAAACAATTGGACTTACTTCGACAACCACCCAAGCTTCAAATATTTTGATGTTGAACTTCTAGTCTGACATCCTACTAACCAGGTTTTTACCTGTCATCATTGTCGCTTTTTGTATCCACACATCCACCCCTAAGCTCATGATGAATTTGGTGTGAGGTTTCTTTCTTTTGATGACCCTATCCTTTTCTCCCTTAGATGCCTGGCTTGAATCCACTGAATGAGGTTTTTTGAAACCCTCAATTCTTTGAACATCCTGCTTGCCTCCCCTAGATTCAAAGCCCCCAATATTTTGAAACACTAGAACAAAAAGGTTTTGCATATAATTTGGGATGCTATTGGAAATTGGGTTGTAACCCTTAGTCGAGACCTGCCTTGTAACAACTTGTGCAGATGGTGTTTCAATGCCTAAATCAAATCATCCAGGTACCCATGATTCCCTTCCCCATGAGGCGCATAATTAATTTATGAGCAAGGTGCATTTACCTTAGAGGAGATCTCCGTAGCCAAGCCTACATGAGTGTGTAAAGTCCCAAACAACAATATTGCTACTGGGGTTTTTTCCCATAACGCCTCAAGAAGAGACTGAACCCTTATGTGACCAAGGGAGATAACGGATTCCTTCCATAGGCAAACGATTATCTATGATGGTATCCCTTCTAGTTGCAAACATTCTCTCCAAACCTCCACCAGGCCTAGGCCCGTGGAAAATGTTGATTGGAGGTCTGACCCCTCTATTCCTTGTCTCCTTTCTTTCTAGTAGGCTATAAACTCCTCAAAATTTCTAAAAATGGGAATTTAGTCACAACTCTCTTTGTTGAAGTCCACAAAATCCTCCCTGACCATGCTAGAAGCTTTTATAGTAAAAAAATTCCAGATCAAAGGTTGTCAGGCCCACCAGAAATGTGATCTCCCCTTAATAGTTATCTCTTCATTTACCTCTCTCTACAAGACTCAATGCAGTAACAGATAAACCCCCATTGACTCCTCTCCTCTATAACAGGAAAAAACACAAACTTACTAGGTGAAAAACGAAAAATCAGAGAGATTTAGTGAGGAGGAAAGAAACTTTCCCCTTGGTTAAAAATTCAAAACCCTAGCCCATCATCATTATGCACTAGACCTCCCACTTCACTCCTCCCATATCTCACCCCAACAATATTATATATGTTAATATATAATATAAATATAATAATATTATACATACTTATTATTAACATAATATATGTTATACTTTATTATATTATTATATATACTTTATTTATTTCTTTTTTTACCTTTTGCAAAAAGAAATAGCTAATATATATGAGATGGTATGAATATATTTTGTTACAATGGTGTCTACACCTAATTTATAATCATTAATATGCACTTGGTCTTCAAAAGTCGTACGTTTCCTTTTGCTTCCTTTTGCTTTAGGATATACAGTTCAATCTTGCATTATGGATTCCTATATATATATAAAGAAAGAAAGTTATCTTAAGTTATGGATTCCTTTCTACATGTATTTAGTCCTATTAAGCTCAGTATTTGTTATATATTTTCTAATTTTAATTTTTTTGAGAAGAACTAAACTGCCATACAATACCTGTTCACTTTGATATTTTCATTTCCCAATTAAAAAGTTATACTAATTACTTTTCATGAATGATTTCTTTTAATTGAAAATTTCAAATTCAATAACATGAAAAATTAAAAAGTTAAACATGAATGTGAAATCATCTTAAAACTATGAAGTGATAGAAATACCTTTTTTTTATGAATAACTTTTAACTAGCACATCCATATAAATTAGATGGTTGGTAAATATTGATAAGCATCAAAATGCATACCCCACAATACATCTTACATTGCCTAGATTAAAATATATTGTAAAAATTAACTAGATTATAACTTTATTATTATTATTATTACTACTACTATTACTATTATAAAATGAATTAATATATGAGTTAAACAACATTCTTAATCGTGGATATCCACTCCCACTTTACCATGTTTTTTTTGTCAGTCAAATTTCTTTGATTATATTATCATAAAAACATATATTACAAAATGGGTCTCATTGGACCCCCAAGCCTCATTCTGACCAGACCTATTGGCACTGTGGGCTGGAGTATTCGAAAGAATGATCCTTACAAGCATTATTTCCGCTAGGTTTAAGAGCCATACATCACAAAAGAGAGACAAAAAGAGCACAAATATTGACATCAACATATCAAGGAGGGGGGTGGGGAGGGACTATAGGAGGTGCAACATGAAAGCTAATATGTTCATGCATATGGAAGTTGATGTGTTCAACTTGAGCTTCCAAATCATGAAGATTCCCACTGGTGCAACGTTGGCTCTAACAAAGATTGTGCAGCTGCTCCAAATCTCATTCCAGATAAACTGAATATCATTTATATATGCAACCACCTCATTACGGTCCTCATATCGTCATTCTCTAATGGTCTATATTTTCTTGAATTCATCTAAGTTTCTTTGTAATGGACTCCCATATAAATTAGATGGTTGGTAAATATTGATAAGCATCAAAATGCATACCGCACAATACATCTTACATTGCCTAGATTAAAATATATCATAAAAATTAACTAGATTATAACTTTATTATTATTATTATTACTACTACTATTACTATTATAAAATGAATTAATATATGAGTTAAACAACATTCTTAATCGTGGATATCCACTCCCACTTTACCATGTTTTTTTTTGTCAGTCAAATTTCTTTGATTATATTATCATAAAAACATATATTACAAAATGGGTCTCATTGGCCCCCCAAGCTTCATTTCGACTAGACCTATTGGCACTGCGGGTTGGATTATTCGAAAGATTGATCCTTACAAGCATTATTTCCGCCAAGTTTAAGAGCCATACATCACAAAAGAGAGACAAAAAGAGCACAAATATTGACATCAACATATCAAGGAGGGGGGTGGGGAGGGACTATAGGAGGTGCAACATGAAAGCTAATATGTTCATGCATATGGAAGTTGATGTGTTCAACTTGAGCTTCCAAATCATGAAGATTCCCATTGGTGCAACGTTGGCTCTAACGAAGATTCTGCAGCTGCTCCAAATCTCATTCCAGATAAACTGAATATCATTTATATATGCAACCACCTCATTACGGTCCTCATATCGTCATTCTCTAATGGTCTATATTTTCTTGAATTCATCTAAGTTTCTTTGTAATGGACTCCAATGAAGTTAGAGCGTCAACCCGACCAGGAGAACGAATCAGAGAGGAAGCCACCTCACCATCACATTCCATACCTCTAGAATTACTTGAAGAAGAGCTTTGACTGAGAGCCAGATGACCTGAAGGGAAATTTTTAGAGAGGAATTGTTTCACCTCATGCAACAAACCCTTATCATTGGTTTCTAGCAAAATGTCATCCACATTTAAAACAAGAAAACATATTTTATTCCCACTGACTTTCAGGTATATACATTGATCCATAATGTTTTCTACAAAACCGAATGAAGAAATTACATTATGGAATTTCAAATACCATTGGCGGGATACTTGTTTTAAACCATATATGGATTTCTTGAGCTTGCAAACCAATTGCTCACCATCACTAGAGAGGAATCCTTCAAGTTGTTTCATGTAAGCCTCCTCCTCTATATCTCCATTGAGCAATGTCGTTTTCACATCCATTTGTTGCAACTCCAAGTCAAAATGGGCTACTAATTCCATAATAACGCGCAAGGAATTTTTCTTAGATATACGAGAAAAAGTCTCCGTGTAGTCGATTCCTTCTTTCTGAGTGAATCCCTTAG
>APFE030593367.1:82802-117851 GCA_000404065.3 Pinus taeda | reverse complement strand
TCATGATCTACATGTGTACTTGAAGAAGCCAAGTACACATCCCCCCTTCATCTGAGGTGGTTTTCACCTCTGTAGAAGGAGCATCATCAGATCCCTTTCCTTCGTCAAGAGCTTTGGATTTAGAGTCCCTTTTGTAGTGCCCTTCCTTTCCACATTTCTAGCAAACCACCTTTATAGGTTTTCGTGGAGATTTAGATCTCCCTCTATATTTAGACCTCCCACTCGATGACTTTTTTTTGTTTCTGTTCTGGGACCATCCTCGTACAGATAAGGCATCACCATTCTAGCTCTCCATATTTTTCTGTCTCATCTCCTTCATCAGCAAGGATGAGACTATTTCATCAAACTGCAAGGCAGTTGCATTGCTACCTATTGTAATAACTAGACTATCCCATGATCTGGCAGAGAACACAAGAAACTGATGCACTTATCTTCGTCTAAAATTTTAATATCAATAGATAATAACTAACTTACCACAGTATTAAACTCGTTTAGATGCTATATCACCGAGTCTCCATCTTTCATCCTCAGGTTATACAACATTTTCTTTAGGAACAATTTATTCACCAGAGATTTAGATTGGTACAAAGTCCCTAACTTGTCCCACAAAGTCTTCACCATAGATTCCCCTGATACATTCAAAAATACTGAATTCGAGACACACAATCATATCGTGCTCTTCTCCTTCCAATCCAACTTCTTCCATTATCCATCAAACACTCCCGTTGGTTTAGTAACTGGATCTATCACGATCCACTAATCTTTATCCACCAACAAATTCTCCATCTTGAGTTTCCATAACTCAAAAATCTGACCATTGAATTTCTCGATCTCTATCTTCCCACTACTTGCCATCTTATTTCACCACTAGAATCAATCCCGCAGATCTCCCACTGAACAGGGTCTACCATAGTCCCGAGTGAAATCCCTCAGCAACAAAGGCATCCCTTTGAAGCCAAAACAACTCTAATACCAAATGTAGGTTTTAACCCTGTACAAAAAATACCTACATACAAATTCTAAAACACAGAAAATAAACAATGCGAGAGCATAACACATAAAATACATATACACAAATATTTTCCCGTGGATCCCAAAACCGGGACTACTAGCTTGATTTTTCATTATGTTCCTTTCAATGTTTACAATACATATTTATACATGCCGAAGAATCCAATACAATGGACCGAAAACCATCGCGTTCAAAACCATGTGTGAAAATCATGCACAAAACCATAGGTAGGTCCGCCCAACCCAATATAGGGTCCAAAAAACAAAATTTTCCAGGGCGCTGCCCAAGACCCCATAGAGGGGGGTTACTTGCACCCCTCAAACCCCCTCTAAGCCCTCCGCTATGCAATCGGTGCAATGAAAGGGGGGCTTTGCCCCCCCTCTAACCCCCCGGTTAACTACATGAGCTAGTCATGGAAAGAATATAACACAATCCTCAGTGCCACTTGTCATCAGATGAAAGGATCAGTTAAGAAGGAGTTAAGGTGGTTCCTATTTTCTAGGAGTATGCCCTCATGCAATAAGTTGGATAATTCATGAAGCTAGATAGGGCGTAATTCTTTGTCAGGAAGGAGTGTGCTCAAGTACGGCACACTTGGTTAGCCTTAAGGAGTGTACCCAAGTAGGGTGCATTCCTTCGGCCTGAAGAAGTGCGCTTTCTTTAAGTTTAAGCCTTCATAATCTTTAAGTGCACTTTTTCTTTTATGAGAGATTTTTGTGCTTTTGCTTTCTTTTTTATGATTTTGTGTGCCTTTTGAGTGGATGCATGGCTAGAAGGAAAGTTTCTAAGTCAAGATGAGCTATGAGTTCACTTAATCATGAATTTACTAACTCGAATAATTTTAATGGTTAAGTGACAATGCATGAGACACATTGACTTGGGAGTATGCGACACTAGGAGAAAACACACAAATATAAAATCAAACCACATGATGACACATGGGGGCTTGAAACGATAGTTAGCATAGGCTCTAAAACTGACATAAGCAAATATTTTAGAGTGTGGTTGTCGCAACGACAACATTTGAGACATGCTAGGAGAACCCCAACTTCTCTAAAATGGTTTTTTTGGAGGAGCAAAGTCTCATTTCTCTAGGAAGTATTGATTTGACCAATGGATCACCATCAACTTCCCATTAAACGTGGTTAAAGATATAGTATCTCTAAATTCCACTATTTTGTGTAACACAAGCATTAAAAGAGCACATCAATATCCTATCCACATAAGTAAGGGTAATATAGTACAATAAAATAAAATAAACAGAGTTTGAGTTTAACATCTTTGGCATTGCTCCACTGCTAGAGGTCCTCGACAATACCTTGAAGGAGCCGCTTCAAGAACAACAAATGTTGTTTCGCTGCCAATGAGCCTAGACAATACCCTGGAAAAGTCACTTGCTTCACCTCCTTTCATAGGAAGCCTTTCTCTTCTTTCACCCTTTTATATTTTTCTTTTATTTCATAGGAATGTGCATAGGCTCTTATAATTTTTTAATGCGCATACGAGGGATCCTGAATTATTGAGAATAGAACTAGAGGTTCTTCCTTTAGAGATAGGTTTTATACCTTTGATGCTTTAATCTCTAAAAAAATTCCCCTTATCTTATTCTACACAGATATATAATCAAGAACACACCATTCTTAATAGGACTGAGTGTGGGAACGATAATCCTAAATAGATATGGTTTTCTTAGTTTACTTACAACTTCTTGGTTGAAGGATCATATTTTCCATCGAAAGATCGTTGACTTGAAATATGTAAACCAAATCAAGGAAGAGGGTGACCAATAAGGCAATGGTTGTGTGATGTTACAACTTTCCTTTTGAATAATATTATCTATGTCATCTTGAAGCTCAAATTGACTTATTCACAGACTAATCAAACTGAAAAAGTAAGACTGTAACATGAAAGAAAAAAGGACGGTGTAATGCATCTAACTGCGCGTTACCTAGCTTAAACTAAACTAAAAAATCCAATGCCGGATCATGTAAAATGGAACTTCCAATGTAGCCATAGAAGCTACTCTCAACCTTTAAAATGAAGGATGTGATCATGCACAATAAAAATGAAAAAGTAGTGCAATGAGCAAGAGGAATTGGGTGAACATCTGCACTGACTGCTCAAAATAGGAAGTGCAACCACAATGTTGTATTACATTCAACTATTCTACCACATGGAAAACTTCACAACAATGATAAACATTGGTCTTATGACCGTATATGACTCGATGGATAGTATGAAAGTACAGGTCATGAGACATGGGCCCAGTTTGAAAATACTTTTCTAATAAAAATGCAATAAGATCATGGACACAAACTTTAGGGAAAGACATACAAGAGAGATTATACAATGAAAATTCCATGTCATAAGTCATTCCACAAGGTTGGCCACAATTTTAAGTAGTCATGCACGTGATATTCTTTGGTTTATGATGAAAAATATTCATTAAGATTCTTCTACGTTTCTATCTTATAGATTTGAGATTTGCTTGACATGGGATGAAGAGGTGGAAGTTCAACAATAAAAATAATTTTCCTTCCCTACAGGTTGAAAAAATTTATACGAATAACAAAATCCCCAGGAAGGCATCATCATCCCATGAGATGACATCAATGAAAAATTTGTGCAAATAAATAAAAAAATTGATCGAAATCACAAATACTGCAATGGTGACAAGGACCTAACATAACCATCAACCTTAGCTGAAGTGCCCTACTCACTTGTCTTGACTTTGGACTCTGAGAAAACACGGTCAGTTTCTTATCAAGAGAGGGTTCAACATTTAAATCATGAGATTCAACAGAAGATAGATTTTCAAGACTAGTGCAAATTTCTTCAATGATAAGGATGTCATCTTCTTGATAGAAAGGAGTTATACCTGAAAGAAAATCTTATATAATCATTTCAAACTCATTTTGAAAATATTGCAAATCCATATCTTCATGTGGGAAAAAATCTTCATCCAGATTAATAAACAATCATGACCATATAATTCATAAAGAAGAAATTCGTCGGGTCATGATCATCCAAGGCTTTATCTCGATTAATGGGTGAAAGATTGATGGGAGGAATATAGAGATATGTAGATGGTTGATTGATAGATTCAGATGAATCACCATCAGATGAGAGATGTGAGAGAAATATAAGCTCTTTGTCCAAAATATGATCTTCGATTTAATGATTGATCTAGGTCCAACATATCAAACATCAATGGGAGGAGAACATGGGAAAAAAATCATACCCGGTTCTTCTTATGGAAGTTGAAATTCTTCCTGGTCAGAAGGATTTGATTTGAAATATTGGGCCTTGACATCCAGAATAAGAGTCAAAACTTCTCATCCAAAAACTGCCATTCCACATCCTCATTTAGAAAATGATAACAAAGGTGAAGGAATCGATTAGCAAAATTCTCAAGAGATTCAGTCAATTCTATTCTAAGTTGATCAATTTCATCAATAACATCCTGATATTCATATTTATCAAAAACTTGATAAATATCGTTAACCAAGTGATTGAAATAAGTGATAGGAGTAGTGGATAAATAATATCACCATTGCTTTGTAAGACCATTCAATGTAAGGGTAAAGAACCGTGCAATGATTTCTTTTGAATCGACATCACTCAAGAAGAAAAATTGAACAAATTGAACATTATACTCAAGAATTGTTGTTGTACTCTTGCAATCAAATTTAAACTGTGACAAGTTATGTAAAAATTCCATGGGGATTGAAATATCTAAAGGTTTTTTTTTTTTTCTCTACAATGACTAAATTCTATTAACTGTAAATCAAAATAATTTTACATGGAGTTGAGGCTACAAGGGTCAGAGCCCGAGAGCCATCAACATTGCAGAACTGCCCCATTACAAAAAGAAACTAGGGATAACAGTTACAAAGTGCTAACAAACTGACATTAGACCCAAACATAGATTGATAGAAAGAGAGAAACACATCGGAAATAGATAAGCAGAATTTTTGTGTAGACATCTGGAATGAAATATCTAAAGGTTGTGTAAAAAACCTTGGTATTATGATTTGGGATGAAGCCATTAAAGGTAAAATATTCAAACATACTTGATGGGCTCAACTCGTCATTTGGCCCTCCTTCTAGGACCAACAATATTGATGACATTGGATTCTACCAACATTTCAAGGGGATCACCCTAATGTAAAGTCCAAACTAAACCTCACACCATTTGGTATAGAAGCCTTGTATGGTCATACAGTCCAACCACCATTGGAATGGTTTTCCAAGAAATGCCCTCATTAGAATTGGATATAAGAGAACACAACTCCTCTTTGGGTCAGCAATAATGTGAGCTTTGTAGACACTTGGTGTAAGGTGTATGAGGAAGAATTCCATGAATGGTGAATGGAATGAGCCATTGGGTAGAAAAGTAATAGTACTATCCTAAATGGGGACCCTGGGTAAATAGAAATACTTGTTGTATATCTACAAATTAGTCCACATAATAAAAAATAATTGTTAAATCATAACAACGTTCACTTAATAACATCCATAACCAAGCAAAAAAACAGTTCATTGACTTAGCATGTAAATAAAGCAACATATACCATACACATAACCATAATAGTCCAACTATATACATGATAGATGTATGAAGGAATGTCGGCTCATTGAGCTTTTGATTATAGGTGTAAGATCCCAAGAACATTGTTACATGAGTGACACACTGTATCCAATAGTGGAAGATGAAGCCACAAATTTCTTCTCCAAAGACTAATATATCTCTTATGCAATACAAAAGAAACCAAGGCTAGGCCTCCAAAATCCTGACAAAAAGCCTAGTCCCCAAAAGCCCCCTTGCTTGAGTTATGAGGAGCTATTTATAACAAATACAATGACTCTTGTGCTTCTCATGATTCTTTGACTTCTATGACTATTCATATTCTAATATGAGTCATTACATTCCAATGTGTGGCCATTCATATTCCACTTGTGTCTCTTGGACTTCATTACATAACATTTATTACATAAGACAATCTACACATGAGATAGTGGCTTAGTAAGACAAAACTACTAAAAGACAAAAACTCATCAAATGGATAGATCATGTGCTTCTTCATGGAGTTCATTTGTGATGTAAGTTTGTCATGCTCTGAACTCCTTTGCAATGGCTTCGATCTAGTCTGGAGAGTCTCCTTTGTAGTGCTCCATCACCTCCAATGCCTCTAACAATATGTTCTTGGAGCTCGATTGAACATTATTCCACGACTATGAAAGCTTCATATGTGCTTGGACTAAAGAAAAGGCATACTGTTGAATAACATCTTTAGTCACTTCCAAGCCTTCATCTTTTATTACCTACTTGATTTGTTCAATGTAATCTGTAATCTCTTGAAATATGACCCCCTTGCCCTATTAGACAGACTAATCCTTCTTGCAAAGAAGATGGATCTACCTAAATCTCAAACGAAATCTAGTAACGAACATGAAAAGAACTACTACATTTCCCTAGATTATGATTGATTGAAACAAGTAATATGTGAGGGATTATTTACCAGTTTAACGAATTTCTTGTTAAAGTATTTTTAGTGCCATCCAGATACGGCTTCTTCTTGATTCTTTAGAGACAATTCTAGTGCTTTCCACAACTTCTCCATGATGTTTCAAAGGAGATTTGCATAGACGGAAACACAAAAAGGATCAAAGCATCTAGTATATATAATGAAAGATAAATGAAATGCTTAACTTATCATATATCATAAATCAAATCAATAACCAATCATGACATATGTGAGTGATCAAGGGATCTCACAAATGATTGTTGAAAATAGCAACAAGAAATGCTAAAAATAGAAGGGTTAAAAATAACACTACTATAAATAGCATTTTGGGATACATTCCAATTTTAGTTAGTCCTTGAACTAAAATTCGAATTTGATCTTAGCAGCTGTTTGAAAAATAATTAATTAATTCATCTTGAGTTAATTAGTTGGAGAAAATCAAACATGAAGTCTATGTGAAGACATGAAACAGTTTCCCCTTTGATTGAGGAAGTTATCCCTTGATTAAGGAGATCAGGATGAGTTGTACTTTGAGTTGTAATTAGTTATCTCAGTTAACTGAGTTAAGTCCAGTTAGATTAGTTCCAACAATTTGTGGAACTGATTGTGAGTTCAATTACTTAATGCATGCATGCATGTAACTACTGCACTTCAGATAAATGAATATTCTCTCTTAAATAATTCATGCATGTTAGTTCAGTCAGAGACCCAGTTGAGATCAGATGATGGGGCAGTGTACTATCAGTTGTAGGAATATTCCATTGAGGATATCTCTTTCATGAAGAAGGAATTCATTCCTTGGAGATTGCGTAGTTACTTCTGAGTTTGGTGAGTTGTGTGAGAGGTGAATTCACACAGGTGGTAGCCAGAGGACCTAGGAGAAACTGTGCAAAGAAATAGGAGGCTTAGAGGACTAGAGGAAGGCATATGTTGTGTCTATTCAGTCTATGAGTAGTATTGAGGGATTATACTGAGAGTTGGATAGCTTGTGAGCTAAAGCTATGTGTAATATAGACATATTTCCACTTCTATGATAATACAAAGGTCGGGGTATTTAGTTGAGGCTTTCTGCAGAGTATTCTTCTGTGTTCATGTGTGATTGATTTCTCATTCTCTGTTATATGTGTTCTATTTGATCTTGCTCAAAATCAATTAAGATTCCACAAGTTTGTTTGTAGAAGTAGATCAAGTATTTTTCTTTAGTATATTGCATTATCGGGAGATCTACAGTGGGAATTTCTACAATGATATCAGAATAAACATGATTAGGAAAGAACAATTGCCTTTTTTTCAATAAAAAGGAGAACAAATTTACAACCTCAATTCCTTGATGTTACAAGCCTCTTCCCACAATCTCCAACCTTCTCCTTGGCTGAAAAGCCTTGTAACCCTATTTCTATAGCATAAGCCTACCTCTAATGGTCCTCCCCAATCCTTTGGCCCATGTTTTATTTATAGGCCAAGAGGAGTAGGTTTAGGATCCTCTTCCTAAGGGATGAGATCCACAAATGGTGGGATAGGGTATCCTCAATGAGAGGGCAGTAGCTCCGTGATGGGAGGGATAAGGCTTGAGTATTCATCAATTTGAAGTTGTTAGTTGGGAAATATTCGACTAACAAAGCTTCTATAGTTTACATTTTATTTTTTACTTGCGTTGAGTCATGTGCGCAGGCCACAGTGTAAGACAGAGCACACTTTTTTGTAACTTCTAATGGTGTCTTCTGTGTATGTGCAGAAATTGACTAGGGAATTGCACAAAAAATCAAAAATAGGTTTTTAGCCTTTGAGATCTAGGAATTTCATTCTGTTTGGCTTTCATAGGTTCTAGCCTTGCAGGGGGATACCTTGGAACATTTTTATGGATAGTGAAAGATTCAAACTAACGGTCATTTTCCTAATGCTACAAAATGACATGTAACAGATTTTCCCCTAAACTGCAAAGTCAGAAGAGATGTTTGAAGATTGAAGCGATTTATCATGCCAAGGTTCAGGTTAGATATCGTAGTTGGAGACCTAAATTGTTACAATTCAATATAAAATCATCGTCGAGGTAGGCATTCCCATAATCAGAGCATAAATGTCTTTTAGAACTAGTACAGAAATACATCTAAAGATCGATGTCAATAGAAGACATAGTATGGATGATGCCATCAATGAATATATGCTTGCAATCACGAATATTTAATAACTCCATGCAGTTTGGATGGATGAATATAGATCTAGGGTCTTTATCTCCATTGCTCGATCTATAGTACGAATCTAACCATGTGAGTGAATGTCTCAAAGTCGAGCATGGTAGAAACCAATTAATTACTAGTCAATAATGTGAACTATTAACAAGCATGAGAGAAACCACCAATAATGGAAATGGTTCTCAAGGAACTTCCAGTACAATCTATGAAGTGTGAAAATATGTCCTGAAGTCGAACACTCATAAAATAATTTGATTGAAGATCAATGATATTATTGAAGAAGGTTTCTAGATCAAATTCCTAGATAGTGAGTTGAAGTCGATAGGAAGCGACCCATCATAGGAGGGCCTACAACACAAAACTCATGTCAATTTTTTGAAGAAAAATAGGTTGGAGTAATCCAGGACTAACTGAGGGATGGATGACACGATTGAAAGCTATATATTGCAAGGTAATTTTGACTTAGGTTGGACTGCTATTGAACATATCGGCAACATGACATTCTGACTTGGCAGCATTCGACTCAAAAGTAATAGGACCAAAAACAAATTTGAAGACTTTCAATAAGGTATGGTCAACTGAGAGGCAAATGGTTTTCCCCCTCGGACACAAAGGTGATGGAGTGTCATGTTCAAGAGCAACACACTACCTTTTACAATATAAACAAACGTTATTTCCCAATTTTCTTCCACCATTACTGGCAGGTACCACTTTATTTTTAGCAAGCTTGAGGAGGATAACGTATTCTTGTCCTATAATCTCATCCTTCGAATGATTCCTTCGAAGTATTTTTAATGAACCCTGGGAAGGAGTGGTTCAGTCTCATCACGATTAATGAGTCCTACGCTATTTAAGTTTTAGGAGTTCAGTAAAGGGGTAACTCGATGTCATTTTCATGTTTAAAGAGTTTGAAAATACATGAAAAGAAAACTCATTCATTCCTTTCAATGTAAAATTTTAACTAGCCTAGAGAAAGTAAAGCTCGATGTTATTCATTTTAAGTGAGCCAGGGGAAAAACATAAGTAAACTCCACAATTTCCTCTTTCATAAATTTAGTCTCCCACGCCCAAGAAAGGGTAAAATAATGCATGAGAGAACTCTATTGATCATGATTAATCAATGTATACCATTTTCGTAAATATTCTAGTTCAGCCCGTAAAAGGGGTAAACTTATACAGAATAGATGATTGTTCAATTATTTTTACGAGTTTGAATAGTAAAGTACTCAATGATTTTTTCACCTTTAGGGAGTCTGAAAAGGGCTTAAAGAGAACTCATGGGTTTCACGTTTTTGTAAGTTTTTAATGAGTTCAAAAAAGTGATAAAAATATACTCATCTTTAAAATGATTCATTTTTGTAAATAACTTGTGTTCTACACATTTTAAACTCATAAATTATGGTCACTACTAAAAAATATAGTAAAAACATTAAAATTTTGGATTTTAGAGGCTAATAGGAAAAAAATATATTTTAATGGGCCTAAACACTTATAAAAATTTAAAAAGTGAAAAAATATTTTACGATTTTTGTTTTTTACCATTTGAGAGTGATTGAGTGCATTATTCACCAAAAACTTTAAAGGTGGATTTTGGGAAAAACAGTGGACCAAATCACGAGCCGTTTTCTCCAAGTAAGAGCTCTCTCCAATATCTTATTTTTCATTGCTTTTATTTTTCTTTTCACTATGTATTTAGTTTTCTTTAGGGGGAGGGGGGTTCATTAATTAAAAAGTTGCCCTCGGTGTGCACAGTTTCTCTTCATCAGGTCTACGCATACTAAACTGCTTTTTTACAGGTAAAGATGAGATTTGCATGGTTTCTAAGGCTAGAACTAGGTAAATTTGCATTGGTCTTCAAAGGAAGCCATGCAAAACGCCAAAGGCTTTGAAAAAATCATGAAAAATGCCCAAGTTTTTTGTAAAAATTCATCACAATGTTTTCTAATGGTTTTTTATGTTTATTTGCAGGGTTTTGATCTTCAAAAGTGGAGTGGAGAGAGTGTGAACATGAAGAACAATATGTGGAAGATTTTAACCATCCGAAAACATTAGAGGCTTTGAGAAACTGTGGCCTATACAAAATTTTGACAATCCTAGGCATGAAGGCCCAACTAGATTTACCATAATGGATGGTGAGAAAATGGAATGTACAGGAAAAGTGCTTCTTTTTCGGGGACCATAGACTCACAATAGATGCTGATGACACATATTTCTTAATTTAGCTCCCATGCCATGGAGCTAACATTTCTTTTCATGCGCATAGACGAGGTGGTGAAACCACTGACACTTAACTAGCACAACATTTTTCTCAAGGGTCTGACCTCAAATATGAACACATTGATAGCCAAACCATTGATAAAATTCCTTTGAGGATTATCCCTTTTACAGTTGCACGATTATGTGGGAGTGCAATACTTCACTAACTCACCAAGGCTCAGATGCAAATTTTTGTAGAGTGTTTGCAGCCTATGATATTCAGCTAGTGTGAAGGGGTAGTTTTCAACCTCAAAGGGCAACTACCTAGAGTGAAAACTAGAAAACTCAAAAAATTTGGGTATGGTTCCTTTGTTATCTTGTTTGCTCTAGAGAGGATCCACCTTCTCGCCCCACAGGTAACCATAAATGCAGGAGGACCATGAAATCCTCATATGCTAAAGTGGGTCACATTGATGACGCACCACAGAGGCCGATGTATGTTTCAGGGAGTTTCTACATCTGAAAATCAAGTGTAACACAAGATAAGCAGGAGAAGTAGCATAAAATTGTAAAAATATGCTAAAATCACCACACACAAAATATGATACAGTAATGTACAAATTATTCACAAAGGGAATTAAGTGTAGTATTTCTTTAGGTAAATACCATTTCTAGGCTTGCCTAAGAAATGTCATCATTATCAACTATCTCATAAGCCCCTTTTGCCAGTACATGTTTTACAATATAAGAACCATGTCACATGGGATCGAATTTACCAACACCTAATTTATTGTGCTCTTGATCATAAACCAAGACTAGGTCACCTTCTAAACATGAGAGAATATTTACATTTTGATCAAAATGTGCCTTAACTTGTTTCTTATGAGCCTCACTAGCTAATATAGCATCATGTCAATTCTCATCTAGTCGTGCTAAGTACAAAGAACATTCCTCCACTGTAGAAGAGGCCAATAATAATTCAATTGCCAGTTTTAATGATGGTATTTCATATTAAATAGGAAAGACTTATTTTAGACCGTAAAATAGCAGGAAGGAGTAAAGCCAATAGAATTTTCTGTCAAGGTATGATATGCCCATAAGGCTAAAAATAGAATCAAATTTCAATTTCGTTTATGAATTCTAAAAATCCATTTAATCATGGTAGTCAAAACCTTGTTTATGACTTCTACTTGGCCATTTTCCTGTGGGTAATATGGAGTGGAACTGTCATGATGAAAGCCTAGCTTCACAATAAGTTTAGTCATCATAGAGTTTCGAAAATGGCTACAATGGTCTGTGACGATGGCTTGTGGAACCTTGAACCTAGCAATCACATGATTGAATATGAAAATAGTTATTGTTTCACTATCATCCTTGTATGTAGGCATCGCCTCAGCCCATTTCGTAAAATAATCCACTGCTAGGATAATGTACACATGCCCCCCGACTGAGTGCGGGTTACATGTAACGAATTTAATGCCCCATTTTGCAAAAGGACCAACAACAATGATTGGGTGAAGAAGAGATAGAGGTGCACACATTTAGTGATCATAGATTTATAAATTGTGGCATTTCTAGACCATAGTTATATAATCTTTGAACATTAAAGGCCATAAATACCTAGTGCACAAGATCTTTTGGGCAGTGCAAAACTTTGACATATGATCGCCATAAGCTCTAGAATAGTAGTCATTCAATTCCTTTTCAGCTTTCTCGTGATTCAAACATCTTATGAAGATGTAATCAGCACCACAATGATAAAGTGTATCACCAACAATAGTGTATTGTTGGGATTGGTACCAAATATGACGATAGTTGGTTTGAGTCAATTATGGGTGAAAAATATAGGTTTGAAGATATACGATAATATCTCCATACTACGGTCTAAAGTACTGATAAGAAAGAGGGATTCATTTGGAAGAGAATCCTCTAACACAGTTTTCGTCTAAGCATAGTGAAATTCGCATAACGATTCAAAAAACATCAATGATTTCTTGGACTTAGATTTTAGGAATTCTAAATCAAATTGTTGCAGGATACATATCCATTTAGAATATTTCCCCCCTAGGAACTATCTTGTAAGAATGTAAAAAATAGGGTTGAAGTATGAAATCATTGTAGTTTTATATAAAAGAATGTAGTGACGAAATATTTGGACAACTTGAACGGATACCAAGGCCAATTTCTCCACATGTGTGTATTTTATCTTAGTTTTCTTAATATTTTTTCTCAGATAATATATCACATGATCATTGTTCAACTCATCTTCCTGAACTAAAACCATGCCAAGGGTGACATCAGATGCAACTAAATACAAAAAGTAGTCTCAATGGTAGTCAAGGGGATGCAACAATGGTGTATGAGTCAACACATGTTTGAGTGCATTAAAATATTTTTGAGCAAATCCATCCCATGTAAATGAGATACCTTTTCTCAATAGTTGAGTAAAACATTTAGTTAGCTCAACATAGTGTGACGAATCAACATAGAAAGTTTTTCTTTCCCTTGCAAACTTTGGAGTTGGTGCAAGTTGGAAGGAGAAGGAAAATTAAGAATAGCCTCTACCTTAAGTGGATTGACATGAATTCCTTCCTTTGATACGAGAAATCCCAGTGATCGACTGGATTGTACACAAAAAAACCATTTTTGAGCGTTCAATCATATATTGTATTGTCGACACCTGATAAAGATAGCTCTCAAATGCGTTGGATGATCTTCCCATTTCAGCGAATGTGCTGGTAAATAATCCAAATAGGGTTGTAAAATATGCTTGATATCATGAAATATGTAAGACATCGCCCGTTGAAAGGTTCTGACGACATTGTTTAATCCAAATGGGAGTTTTTTATAACAAAAATTCTTCCATGAACAGATGAAGGAAGCTTTATGTTGATCAATGATGAGCCCCAAATTGGGTAACTTATTGGGCTCATTTTACCTAATTGTCCTTGTTCAATCCTCCATTTTTCATAGATTATGCATGTTTTTTAGTATGTTTATGTCATTTGAACAAATAAGGGTGGTAACTCTACCTAGGAGGCTAATACGTGGTTATTTCAGGTTTTTTGGACAAATGTTGGAGCAAAACCAAGCAATCATGGGCTAGGTGATAGCCAAGATTGAGGTGAGGATTCGTAGGGGGGTTGTCTCTGACATTAAATGGCCCTTCCTTGGGATCTCCACCCTCAACTCCGAGCTCATAGGCCACCAAAATGGATCCTAAAGGCAACCAAGCAGATTTTGGAAGAGTGACTGTCTACTAGCAGTTGGGACAGCCGAGTCCCTTGAATTTAGGAGGCCTGCTAGGCCCCTCGTAATGTATAAATAAGAAGGGCTCAACCTTCATAGTTTACTTTTGGAACTATTGTATTTTTTGCACTATAGTGTTGTCACTTTCTACTCGTTTTCTTGTAGCCATTGTGGTATAACTTTATGGTGATGACTATTTTTTGATAATGACAAGCAGTCCTATTTGGTATCAGCTTTGATTTCTTTATAGGAGCCGTAGCTCTTAGGGTTGGGCCCAACCTGAGAGCCAAGGCCTCCTTTATGTATCGTTATTTCTCCTTTATGTATCGTTATTTCTCCTTTATGCATTTGCAAAATCATTTATGTTAGGCAGATTAAAGTGTGTTGATTAACTAGGTCACTATTGATGGTTAGAAAGGCTTTTGATGTTTAGATTAAGTTGGTAGGATATCAAGAGGGAAAGAGCTTCAGAAAAAGGCCAACGAGCACCTTTTGTTTAACCTCTCCCTCATAGGATCAGGGGCTGGGATCAAAGTAACCTTGTTGTCCCAAACAAAAACACTATTTTTGCTTTGCCATGCAATCACTAGTGTACGATTTTCATTTGCAGAAGTTGGTTACATGTTCAGATCTTTGAATGCTTCATTGCATAGTTAATATACATGGTTTCCTTGCAAATAAAGCTTATGTTTGTTCGCTTTACTGTTAGCTAGATCAGATTAGGTTGGCATAACTAGGTCTTTGATTTCTTGCAAGTCTTTATTGGTTCAATTGGAAATACACATTGCAGAGCACCTGTACCACTTATTCATCCACCCAAACTTCATTAGACCCATCTTTTCCATCCCCTAACTTGGTTTATTGCCTCACATTTGTCATTTTTCCCACATAACCCTACCATTTTGTGCAAACATTGCTTCAGCCCTCTTTGAACAAATTCAACCATCTACATCTTCTCTCAACTCCATCCACCAGTCCGTGGACCACTTCAAACCCCTATCCTACATCCATACCCACTCCTTCATCTTTCCTCACCCATCCATCCTCCAACATCCTATTTCTGAACATCCTGTAGAAATTTCTGAACATCCTATAGAAATTCCTGAACATCCTGTAGAACCCTTGCAGACTTCCTGTAGAAGCTCACAAATGAGGTTTCTTGATATCCAAACTCTGTGAAACTCTCTAGAAGGGTGTTAGGGACCCCTTAGGCCCTCTCTGAACCTTCCCAACCTCTTCCAAGCATTTCCTCTCGCCGATCCACCTCTGCACAATCAAGAACAGTGAAAGCCTATGCATGATAATCCTGACAACTTATTCAAAAATACAAAAAGATGTTTTCTTCAGATAGAGGTAGTTTAGACACATGTATTTTACCTTCCTAGAAGTAATGGAATCTCTTTCAGTAGCTTGCATCCTCTTTTTCAGATTAGGGTTTGCTAGGGTTTGCGCTTTCTTTCAGCTTTTCAGTTTCTTTTCGCAAGAAGATTATCTTCCTTCGATTTAGCTTCCATCCATCAGTTAAAAAGATTCTTCTCAGAGCTCATAGAAGTTGGCTTGAGCCCCTAGTGGAATTGTGCCAGCTGACCAAGTGACAGTTGCGGCAAGAGCTAGTACTTGTGCATACAACATCGTCGCTTCCAAGTTTGTTACGAACTACTGGGTTGATAAAAGTAAAGAAGGGAGTCCTAGGAGTTGCAGTATTATTGCTAAAATACTGGAGCCCACCAATCAATAGGGAGTATGTTGATTTGGTTGTATCCAAAAAAGTTGTCCATGAAAGAAAATATTTCCTTACCGAAACAGTCATCAATGATTTGGTCGACATAGGGGGTAGGATAATTTTCTTTGGGACAAGCGTTATTAATATCCCTATAATCTATGCACGCTGTAAAGGTCCCTTGATTTTTGTTAACAAGAACAATATTGGAAACCCAATCAGTCAAGGGAACATGATAAATAAAACCTTGCTTTAAGTAGCTTCTCAACCTAAACTTTGATAGCAACAACCTTTTGTGGATGCACATGATGTAATATTTGTCTAATAGGTTTAGCATCTAGGTCAGTATTAATTTTGTGAAAAACAACGCTCGGGTCAATTGCTATAATTTCCTCATAAGAACAGGAAAAAATGTCATAGAATTCTTGAAATAGGGACTTGTACATTTGAATTTCTTCAAGTGAGAAAGGAGCACCTATGTGAATGTTCTTGATAATTCTTGTTTTGACTAAGATATCAATTGCAATCATTGTATATATGTTTCCCAAATTATTTTCATATTCAATTTGAAGAACCAACATGGGCCATTTGGGATTATCTATGATACTAGGCGAAAATATGGTAGAAAAATAATTCTTGATTTTATCGAGGTTAGGAAGAAAATATGATTGATGATGATAATCATCCCTTGGAATTTCAGCCAAAGTCATAATATCCATAATACTTTCATTAGTTGGAAACGTATTGTTGAAAGGATCAGGAAATGAAATTGGTTCTAACCAAGGTAATTAACAATAATCATCAGTGATAGAATTCACTCGATCGATTTCAGAATATGGTGGATCAGAAAGTATTTGAACATACTGATAAGCCAATTCAAGTGGGTTTAAAGGCATATAATTTCCATACAAGGTCAATTCATATTCTAAAGACATTATCCAAGGATCAAAAGATTCCATAGTGGTTGATGAGATCATGTTAACTTGGGCAACATTAGAAGGAAAGTTTGATGGAGGGAGTGCAAAAGTTCCCATCAATGATGAATCCTTAAGAAAACCAACACCAATATCCTCCTAGGGAGCAATCATTTTCCCAGCAAAATGCACACTACCTGTAGAGTTAGGGTCGAAAGTGTAGTAAGGAAATTGGTCCACTTTTACTATTCTCGCTTAATGGGGAAATAGTATCATGCAAAAAATTGGTAAGGCCACTACAGACATAGCATAGGTATAAATTAAAATGAGTAAAAAGTTGTAATTGAGATGGGCATCAACAACTTCAACTTCGATTATAACTGTATTACCTTCTAACTCTATGGATAGATAATTTAAGATATTGTAAGGATGAAAACCTCTTCTATCGAAGGATTTTAAATTGGTAGGAGACTAATTGATAGTTGGAGAACCTAAAGATTTCCAAAAAGCAATAGAAATGATACATGTAGAGGCTTCTTCGTCAATAACTATGTGAAACACTCGTTTAGTTTTGACAAGAACTAGTATCTAGAATGCTATTTGCTGTGGGAGTCTAGATATTTTACATTCAAGATCAAAGATGATAATATTAGAATATCAAGGATCAATTTCTCCAATAGATTACAAGAGTAAATTTCTTTATGTTGGACATGTTTGTTGAAGGAGACATTGCTAGGTCTTTAATTATGTAATAGTTTTAAGCAACTTTAGCATGTGAGTTGGAAGATGATTTTTGAACACCACCTTTGGGAGGCGGTCGAATCATCATGTCAGGGTTTGGTTTCTCAATTTGCAAAGGTTTAGAAGGAGGAGGAGGAATTGAAGCAAAAGGTTTACTATATGAACTAGCATCATTTCCATTTACTACAGGACCCTTTGATCCATAATATTTTGATTTTGTTGTTACCATAAACTTTCTATAAAGACATCATCATGATATATGCTAATAAGGAAGAAGAAGATGGGTTATGTGAAACCATTTTGCTGTCTTGAGAAGGAAAGGGATCCTCAAAATTACAGGAGTTGGAGAACCTTTTATGAATTTGGTCACCTTTTCCCAATGTGGTTATTCCTTCGTATAATGGTATTCATTGCAGATTAGGAAAGGATAAAGAGGTTTATTTTTATCATCAGTAGGTTCATTTTTAGTTGGTTTCTCTTTCTGAGAATCGTTACATTTTTTTTTTTACATTTCCCTTTCTTTTTACCTATGGATGATTGATTCTTTCCAGTAGATGATTCTACAACATTAATTTTAGAAGTAATTTTTAGAGAAAGGTTTTCACTGGGTGAATCTTATATAGCCAAAGTCTAAGTTCTTTTAGAATTATTCTTTTTACTCTTAGACCTATGGACGACAAAACCAATTACACCATCAACGGTGTTAGATCCTGTAGGAGTTGAATCTGGCTGATTTAAATTTTTTGGGTGAGGTAGATTTGGGATTTTCTTGTACAAGGTGGCAGATTGGGTATATAATAAGTCTAGGTAATGGGAACAAGAAATTACCTGCTATTCTATTACAACACCTCATTTAGCATCATCCTTAATAATATCGGGAAGTAATGATTTTGTAAACCATTTAGCCAAAATTTGATCTAGAATAAAAACCTTGAATAAACAACGCCTATGTCTCGATTCATGTATATGATAAAAAATGTAAGTAGATGTCGAATTTTTTAAAGAAGTCAAAAGTTCAGTACGAGTGTCATATTGAATTGGTAGCTGGAAATGTGTCAAAAATGTTGTTGCTAAAGAGTTTAAATTATGGAAAGAAATGTGAGGTAACTCAATGTACCATTTTTCTATCGATCTAGTTAAGTTTGTTGGAAAAAGCATAATCGGATAGAATCATTGATTAATGAATTCGATGCACACCAAAGATGATATGTCATAACATGATTTGATGGGTCTTCTCCTGATTTTCCTTCAAACTTCAGTATATCAATGGGTAACTTGGTAGGAATCACTGGCCAAAAAGGATAATAATAGATAGGATCATTTGTCAGTCGAGATAAATATGGTAAATTGAAGGTTGTGATGAATGGTAACTACCAGTTGAGGTTTTTTTGTGGTGTTTCATAACCCTGAGGGTTAAGTCCAACACCTAGAGGAGGATACCCAAGATATCTTGGAATATATTGTGTGGTTGGTATTTGCATTCCTCCAAGGTAACCAGGGTGAATCATACTAGGTTGTGGTTGAAAGGGAACATGATAAGTATGACTAGGCAATTGTTGACTCTGGAAAGGTGGACTTTGAATCATTTGACCCAAGTAATATTACCCCTATAAAAGTTGAGCCTGCGAAGGTTGACCTTGAACAAATTGACTTTGAACAATTTGAATTTGGAAAAATTGACCTTGAAAAGGTTGGCTTTGAAAAGATTGACCTTGGAAAAGTGGGCTTTTAAAAGTTTGACCTTAAAAAGGTGGGATTTCAAAAGCATGACCTTGAAAAGGTGGGCTTTTAAAATCTTTTCCATGAAATTGTGTTTGCAATGTCCCTGTAATAGGTCTTTCAATAGGAATATGTGTTGTAGACTAGACAATAGGACCAGTTTGATAAGTATATGCTTGCAAGAAATCTTGTGTAGGTTGTGGAACAAGTTTTTGAGGGGTAACTTGGATAGTCATTTGTGATACTCCAGGGATGGATGTCTGAGATGAACTCGGAACAAGTCGCTGAACAGATGTCTTGACAGTAGGTTGAATAGGTGTTTGAGGTCCACTTTGAACTGGTTATTAAACAACTTGTTGAACTGGTTTTTGAACATGCATTTGTGGAATTCCTTAAATAGGTTGTTGGACAAGTGTTTGCGGAATTCCCTAGACAGGTTGCTAGACAGGTACTACAATACTTGGAATAGGTATTTGTGGAATAGATTGTCCAGTAGGCTAAATAGGTTGATAATTCGGCACTTGTAGAGAAACTGGAATAAGTTGTTAAGAAAAACCAGGGTTCTAAATAATATTCATCCTAGGGTAAGGAGCACCAATCAAAGGTTCAGCCACAACAAGTTGACCTGTAGCGAGCTGAGATATTTGACCATAAGTTCTAGTAAAAGGTTGTACTCCAACCATAGGATATGATATCACAACAGGTTGTCCTCCAGGTGGAGGATAAGGTGGTTTCCCCCCATACAGGCAATAAACACCAACTGGGCTTACTTGAGGATTACCTAAGTTACCAAATACCATTTGAACATATTGGGCTGATGCAAAAGGTGCTTCAGGAATGGATTCCATTCTATGAATAATAGGTGTAGATAAACCAAATGACCAAGTAGAAACTTGAGGGGAAGGAGTAACTCCTGAAAAAGTTCCAATGAGTGACTGGCATCTAGGAGGAACTGAAGGACCACCATATAATAATGACTCTAGAGATCTGGTAAACATAGAGTTAATAGTAGGCTGACTCCCAGGACAAATTCATGACATGGCTCGTCTCGGTGAATAGTAAAAAGGAATGGGGTGAGGTGGCAAACATTGACCTAAAATGTCCAAAGGAGTAGAATACCAAGGATCTGGTCAAAAATGATTAAAAGGAACTCTTGGAAAAACTATTGGTTCACTAATAGTAACAAGAGTATGAGGTGATTATTCCTCCTCATTCCCAGTAATATCTTTAATACTAATTAAACTATTAGGTAGTCCAATTGTAATTATAAGATTCCTTCGAGGTGAAGGTGGTTTAGGAATATGAGCTATAATAGCTGAAGGTGATTTAGGTTGAGAAATATCAGATTCAGGTTCTTCAACTTCTAGTTTGATTAGTTTTGTGTCTGAAACTTCTCCGATATCATATTCACTTTGAACAACTTCGGTTACTTCTGGCCCAGAATGAACTAAGCCTGATTCTACTTCTTGGGTTGGAATCACTTCAGTTTCTACTGTCTCAGATTCTAAAACTATAAATGTTTTGGGTTGTCCTGAGGACAAGAATATAATTCTACTTTCAACCAATGGAAGCCAATAGATCAATGAAAACAATATGAACAAGAAGAAGATAAATCAATGGCACATAACACAAGATGTATTTGGGGAAAACCACTGCTCAAAACCTCGTTATTTGTATTGCATATGTCATAAATATGAGTGAATATACAAAGCTTGTTCTCACTAGAACAATTCCGCACAAGTATGATCAACTCTCTCAGCTCACAAGATAGCTCTTAGCCAACACTTAGCCAATTCTATATCTCTCCAAGCTCCTAATCTCTTGTGTAATTCCTAGGATAAATGTCCCATATTTAAAGGGAATTCATGCTTCTAAAATTTCACAATCCAAACATAGGATCAATCTCTAATGCATACATGATATTTACACTTCAATAAATAATACAACTGGTAGTGCATTGTACCTGCACTCTAGTCTCAAATGGGTATTTCTCTGAACTGACATGCATGAGTTTCTCATGAGAGAATCTTCAACTAACTGGACTAGCACTAGTGGATGCGTTAGTGCACTAACTGACTGTTAGTCCTCTATTAGTTCCAAAAATAATATATAACTAATTTAACTGAACTTAACTCAATAAACTAAGTGATCTAATTTGCAACTCAATTTAAACTCATAATAGACCCCTAAAACTTATGGAGAACATACACATACCTACAAAAATGCTTCCAAATCGAAATTCCTAAGCTAATTAAATTAATTAAACTTGATTAACTCTTTACAAGCTGCTATGAGAATTGAATTTGATTTTAATTCTCAATTTTATTCAAGGACAAATTAAACTGGAATTTATTGTTGACATTTCTCAACAAACTCTTGGTTCACCAATAGTAACTAGAGTATGAGGTGATTCTTCCTCCTTGTTCCCAGTAATATCTTCAATACTAATTAAACCATGAGGTAGTCTAGTTGTAATTATAAGCTTCCCTCAATGTGAAGGGGGTGCACGAGTAGGAGCTATAACAACTGAGGGTGATTCAAGTTGAGAAATATCATACTCAGGTTCTTCTACTTCTAGTTCAGTTAGTTCTATGTCTGAAACTTCTCTAATATCATATTCACTGTTATCACAAAACCCAACCCTGATAGGCTGCTGATCAGGAAGACTTTGAGTAACTCTTTCAAACCAAATTTTGGCTGAGGCTTAGCCTCCTCAACCTGAGAGGGCACTCTCACTAAGTTAAAGATTTTGATAATGAACTAGATGGCTAACTCTATGAAACAGGTGAAGAAATATGAATGGTTTAACACAATCAGTAAGAATCCATTGGGCTTATGGAGTCAAGAAATGCTTCAGTATGACAATAAAATTAGCTTTACATGGAAGTCGGGGCATCTAGAATTCAACATATGAAGGGTACATCAGTAGCATAAAGGAAAGCACAGTCTACAAATGTATGAAGGAAGTTAGAGCATAACCAATGAATTCTAAGTATCATACATTCATACTAATGCAAATAAGGAAATAAGGACAAACATAAACAAGCCACCATTGAACTCTTTTTGAATCCTAAGAAGTAAAGCCAAAGTCTGCATTCATAAAAACATAATCTTCTACAATGGCACAATATTAGTCTTTATCTGAAAATTTCCAACCCTTTGTGCATCACATCTTCTCCAATATATAGAGTTCATTACATGACTTATATTCCTCCTCCAGCATGAGGGGAATTCAAATTTTCCATCAGTGACACCTATTATAACCATAAAAAAAAATCTTTAAATGCATTTGACAGCTAACTAGCAGTCCTAGAGACCTAATACAACTAGGAGTGTAACTCCTTATTATGATTACAACAAACTTATCTAAACATTTAAATGCATTATTTGACAAATACAACCTCATGAATTCAAATTTGATGATGCCTCCCACGTTGTCACGTGATTGTTGATGACAAACCCTAGAAATTAGGGAACATGTTTCCATGTTTTTAGGCTTAGGATCCTTGAAAATGGCACGTGGGACAGAGCCCTTATCTTCTCACTCATGACATATTTTATGAAACTAAAGGAGTTTTCTTTATTCCTTGCCGTTTATAACAAAAACCTCTCTTAGTTTTTTAAAACACTTCTCCAGCTGTCCATAATCTGTCCTTGAAAAACACGTGTCAAACAGGAAAAATCAGTTCTTTGAAATTAGGGTCTCAAAGAAAGCTTATTATCTCCCAAATAAAAACACTTATGAAGAAAATGAGATAGGTTATTGTAGCTGGAGGCTTGATCAAGAGTAACCGCCTTCAAAATTCCAAACTACCTTTTCATGTGACCAGAAACGGATCTTGAAAAAGACTACTAAAACTAGAAGCCAAAGCTTGACTTTCTGCAGTTTCGTAGTGCATGTTTAACCATAAATTCCTCCCACCTCAGAATGAATTTGAAGAAACGGAAAGAGGTTTTTATAGTTTGGTATGTTAGGAAGAAAAGTCTCTTTCATTTTTTAAAATTGAGTTCTCATCTTCTTAGGAACACTTCTGGATGTTGAATAGTAAACGCAGAAAACAGAGTTGTTTTATGCTGAAACAGGCTTTTTCAGGGGTTTCTTAGCGCACTACAAAAACCCTAGTTCAGTGATTTCGTAGTGCAAAACTGGCTTTTTACACTGCCTGCGCTATGAAAACGTGGATTCGTAGTAAGTTTCAAAAATTTTCCAAAATGGCTAAACGCACGGCTTTCAAAACATGATATGAGATCCATAAACTATAAAACAAGGTTGTTGAGCTTTATTTGATGATGGAAATGAGACTCTAACCCTATGACTTAGACTCTAAAAATCATAAAAGCGACTTAACCACCATTTAGCATTCTCACTTAGGAACAAATGTAAAATGTAAACCTTGACACAAGCTTGACACATGGAAATAATGTGTGATGTGGGACCAGTGATGGGCAAAAATGAAGTGTTGACCCTATTTGACCATACCAACAAGACTTTTTTCTAGATCTTAGACACTAAAGCAACCATGGAAAGACTAGAACAAGACTAAGACCAATCCTTTGGAATAGACCTGATGCTCTGAATTTAGAAATCATTTCTTAAGTGATAACAGTGGCTCCACTTGGGATAGTGTGCCCATGTGGTACACTAAGAACTTGCAGCTCCAATGCCGCTATCCATTCTCTAGAATAAAACTCTGAACTTCTGCCCAATCTGCTCCTCAAGCCTTTAATGATTTTTTGCAAGAAGAATTCAAACTGCACCTATTGAAATAGATGCTCAGTCAACCTACCCTGAGCTTATTCGCATCTACCTACCCTATCAGCTGCAATCTCCACTTGTAGCTCAAGGAACATGAAACTTCCAATGAAGCCAGTCATCGATATGATCTGACACTTGAATCTCTTGACTATGCTTGAAGCAAAAATAAGCCAAACACTGAAATATCCAAGGAAGCATGAGGTGTAACTATTCTTCAAGATGAAAATATAACTAGAAGCCTGAAAAATAAATCTTTTCCATGTAGTTAGCTATAGGGTCAAAGCACACATGGTTAGTTTGATGATTCTCATAGCATCTTGTTACTTTTAACAACTGATCTTTAGTCATACAACCTTTATTTGATATGCTATCCAACTTCTTTTCTGAATTATTCCCACAAACAATGTAATTTTCCTCATTATTATGATCACTCTTTGATGTAAGCTACTACAAGGAATTACAAAAATGAACAACCTTTTCCTCTGCATGAGGGTTATAAAAGTTATCTTCCACTAATTCTTCTTGGTGTTTGCAATCAATTTCGTACTCTTTATGATCAAAATACTGGCAAGTTTGCTGCATCTTCTCATTCATATTAGGGGATGTAACATGGCTTTCATAAGTAAACCCCTGCTAATTTTCATCTTGCATTTCATGGGATGTTATACTTTCTTCTTGGAGTTGAAATGTATTGTTATGAAGAGCTTCTAAAATTTCTTCATCCATAAATTCATCATCATCATAACAATCCTCCAAATACTGAATAAGAATCAAATAATGTTTACAACAATCTTTGACCAGCAATAAGGAAGGATGAGATTCTTTATACATCTCATAGAATTCATCGTGAAAATCAGCAAGAGAATATAATGAACCATTTTCCAAGCTTTTATACCAAGACCATGCTTTTCCTTCTAAAGTGGTCATAAACATCTTCATGAGACAATCTTTAGGGAAATTAACCTTAAGATTGTGTACATGCATATGGAACCTAACCAAATCAAGAGCAACATTGTCCTTCTTTTCATCTTTGAATATTGGAAGATCATCTAACCAATCAACCTTTGGCATAGGATTTGGAAAACCAGGGATATGAGATCGATTCATAGGGGCATACCTAGCATTCATTCTTGTAGTGGAACTCATCTTGAAACTTCATCAAGCTACTGATCTTCTAGCAGTGGAGTCACCTTCCAATTTCTTATTTGATGTGTGGAGTTGCCAAGGTAGTTTTGCAACCTCAAAAAGATGTCTGAGCTCCTGCTACCTTCAGAAGTTCAACTTCTTGATTTCAGGAATGAATAGACTTTAGGCTCCCGAAAGACACACCAAAATGTTATCAAAAAACCCAACCCTGATAGGCTACTGATCAGGAAGACTTTGAGTAACTCTTTCAAACCAACTTTTGGCTGAGGCTTAGACTCCTGAACCTGAGAGGGCACTCTCACTAGGTTAAAGATTTCGATAATGAATTAGATGGCTAACTCTATGAAACAAGTGAAGAAATTTGAATGGTTGAACACAATCAGTAAGCATCCATTGGGCTTATGGAGTCAAGAAATGCTTTAGTATGACAATAAATTTAGCTTTACATGGAAGTCAGGGCATCTAGAATTCAACATATGAAGGGTACATCAGTAACATAAAGGAAAACATAGTCTACAAATGTATGAAGGAAGTTAGAGCATAGCTAGTGAATTCTAAGTATCATACATTCATACTACTACAAATAAGGAAATAAGGACAAACATAAACAAGCCACCATTGAACTCTTTATGAATCCTGAGAAGTAAAGCCAAAGTCTACATTCATAAAAACATAACCTTCTACAATGGCACAATATGAGTCTTTCTCTGAAAATTTCCAACCCTTTGTGCATCACATCTTCTCCAATATATAGAGTTCATTACATGACTTATATTCCTCCTCTAGCATGAGGGGAATTCAAATTTTCCATCAGTGACACCTATTATAACCATAAAACAAATCTTTAAATGCATTTGACAGCTAACTAGCAGTCCTAGAGACCTAATACAACTAGGAGTGTAACTCCTTATTATGATTACAACAACCTTATCTAAACATTGAAATGAATTCTTTGACAGCTGCAACCTCATGAAGTCGAATTTGATGAAGCCTCCCCACGTTGTCACCTGACTGCTGATGACAAACCCTAGAAATTAGGGAACATGTTTCCCTGTTTTTAGGCTTAGGATCCTTGAAAATGGCACGTGGGACAGAGCCCTTATATTCTCACTCACGACATATTTTATGAAACTAAAGGAGGTTTTGTATTCCATTCCATCTAGAACAAAAACCTCTCTTGGTTTTTTAAAACACTTCTCTAGCTGTCCATAATCTGTCCTTGAAAAACACGTGTCAAACAGGGAAAATCTGTTCTCTGAAATTAGGGTCTCAAAGAAAGCTTATTATCTCCCAACTGAAAACACTTATGAAGAAAGTGAAATAGGCTATTGTAGATGGAGATTGTAGGAATAGAAAATACCTTCAGAATTCCAAAATACCTTTTCATGTGACCAGAGACTGATCTTGAAAAAGACTGCTAAAACTAGAAGCCAAAGCTTGACTTTCTGCAGTTTCGTAGTGCATGTTTAACCATAAATTTCTCCCACCTCAGAATGAATTTGAAGAAACGGAAAGAGGCTTTTGTATTTTTGTATGTTAGGAAGAAAAGCCTCTTTCAGTTTTTAAAAGTGAGTTCTCATCTACTCAGGAACCCTTTTCGAAGTTGAATAGTAAACGCAGAAAACAAAGTTTTTTTATGCTGAAACATGCTTTTTCAGGGGTTTCGTAGCGAGCTACAAAAACCCTAGTTCAGTGATTTCGTAGTGAAAAACTGGTTTTTTACACTACCTGTGCTACGAAAATGTGGATTCATAGTAAGTTTCAAAAATTTTCCAAAATGGCTAAACGCATGACTTTCAAAACATGATATGAGATACATAAAGTGTAAAACAAGGTTGTTGAGCTTTATTTGATGATGGAAATGAGACTCTAACCCTATGAATTAGACTCTAAAAACCATAAAAGCAATTTAACCACCATTTAGCATTGTGACTTAGGAACAAATGTAAAATGTAAACCTTGACACAAGCTTGACACATGGAAATAATGTTGGATGTGGGACCAGTGATGGGCAACAATCGAGTGTTGACCCTATTTGACCATACCAACAAGACTCTTTTCTAGATCTTAGACACTAAAGCAAACATGGAAAGACTAGACCAAGGCTAACACCAATCCTTTGGAATAGAACTGATGCTCCGAATTTAGAAATCATTTCTTAAGTGATAACATTCACTTTGAACAACTTTGGTAACTTCTGGCCCAGAATGAACTAAGCTTGATTCTACTTCTTGGGTTGGAATCACTTCAGTTTCTACTCTCTCTTATTCTAAACTATAAATGTTTCAGGTTATTCTAAGGTTCTGTTGTGCCATGCAACAACCCCCCATTTCATATCATTACTATTCCAAAACTATAATATGAAATGGGTCCCTTTTTAATTTTTGTTTTTCAATTGGTATCAATTTAAAAGTTCTATTTCAAAAAGGCCCAAAGAAATAAAAGAACACATTATTAAAAGGCCTTTTCAATAAAACCAATCAAAAACCCCAACGTAAAACGATTTATCTTTATCATTGCGATAAAGAGATCGCAAGATCGCATATCGCAATGACAAAGAGAACACAACTTAAGGGACATCTTGATTTTCGCCGATGCGAATCGCTATCGGATATCAGCAAAGCATAAAGTAACACAAATAACATCCCCTTGCTCTGATGCGATTTGAAATCGGCAATCGGCGATAATGTTTAACGCAAATAAGCTTCCTCTTGTTCCAATGCGATGCGATATCGCTATCGGCGATCGACGACTCACCATTCCCACATTCTAAACGGCCCTACTCGCTACTCCCGACGCGATGCGATATCGCTATCGGTGATCGGGGATTCCAAGTGAAACCAAAGCAATGACTTAGGATTTTCCCAACGCCCGATTTCGAAAAGGTCAAAAAAGCGCAGTTTTCAAAGTAAAAAATCATAAAGGTAGTTTAATATGATTTATTCGTAATTAAGGCAATATCTTTTGAAAAGCCGCTCATCCGTGTTCAACCGCCAAATAGCCCAAGGCATGGTTCAAATGCTTCAAATAAATAATTCGGCCATTAACCGAAGCAACGGGTATTAATGAGATTGACAACCCTTAACGGCCATTTAATGAAAAACAGCAAGCTTGCGATCTATTCACAGATTTGATCCGAAAGCCGTCTTAAGTCAATCAATCACTATGAATGCATCAAGATATATATACCTCACTCTATTCATTTCATGTTATTGTTGCCTGTGTTACGCCTATCTTTCACTCTGTGCAAGATTCCTCCACAGAAACAAAATTGAGTGGAATGGGAAAGAAGTCCAAAAAGACTACAATGCCTACTGCTTTGCCAGCCGCAGGGCAATCTGTTGTTGATTCAAGCGGTAAAAAGAAAGGGCTTATATCAGATACGACACGCCTGGGATTTACCAGGGCCACTTGGCAAGGAACATATAATTTGATTGAAGCCGAAGAGCCGAAGGTGACCGAGATACAAGTCTCATGCGATAGTACCAGCAAATCTGAGGCCAATCTAAAAGACTTGGCCAACTCCTTTCTGCACAGAATAGCGGCCCGGGAGAAAATTCTCCCATATACGGATGTAGTAAGGTGGGCAATCCAAGAGATCCCAATTACCGAAAAGATGTTTATCACTGCAGATGGGAGGATTTTCGGTTCTTTTCGAGCCGCAGGTCTAAGGCAAATGTATCACCTACCGGCAGAAGAGAAAAAGTATAACACGACATTCCTGGAGAAGTTCCGAGCAGAGAACGAGACCGAGTCCGAACCAATTCGAGGCTGGACACAAAATCCAGCAAAGCACAAGCATGAATCCTCGGGTAAGTACTTAGTTGACTCTCTATGTTCTCCTTACTGCTATGCTGGAATTATGTTATGTAAACTATGGGGATTGCATGACTCCGCCAATTTTACCATAGAAATGGTCCCATTAATGGAGGCGGCATGTAGTGGCGAGATTATGGATTGGGCGGATATATTATCCGACAAGTTAGCCAAGGCCATTCTTAATTTCAGATTTAACTCTCGCGTCACAGAGAGGTTCATTCCGCCATTTTATTACAGCGCCTATGTGTTGGATGTCTTATGTTTTAATTCTGAGTTTCCTGTGCTTGGATGGAGGTGGACGTCGCAAGACCCCACACCCATTCACATATATCATCAAAATTTGTGGAAGACCAACTATAAGCACCACCTTTATCAAATCTGCAACGGTTTCATGTTGCCAATTTATTACTCCATTTTTTATAAGCTTGCCCCGAAGATTTCTAAGCAAGCAGGGGTAGATTTAACCGCAGTAGCAAGTTGGTTTGGAGAAGAGAATTTTACTTACATTAGAGTTTTTGGTAGTCAGGCCAGGCCCCATGTGCTCCCACTTTACATCCCTGATAAGTTACTTGCCAGGGAAGTAGCTTATCAAATCAATGCTGATGGGGTTATTCAGACCCTGAAAAGAGCGAAAAAGCATGTTTGGCCCTCTTTTCCCTTACGAATTGGAATTTATACCCTGCATGATGTCAAACATGCAGACAAGGAAGCTGGGAAGATAAATTCGCTGACTCTGGCTACTCTGCCAAGCAGGCAGTATGATCCAAGGAAAATCGCTTACCATGTGCTCGACCAGGCCAGATTGGCCAAGGTCGAGCACAAAGAAGATAGATTCGAGGATTTGTTTCCATTGGCCAAATCGCTGTATCAGGTTAAGTCGCTTGCCAGAAATGTATACAACGATGAAGGACTAGCCGAATTCAACAGAATTAGAGAACAAAGGTTGCAAACTCTGCCTCTAGACCTATTAGCGACTATTCTGATGACGACAAAATCAAGCGAGCCTGAGCAGCGAAGTAATACGCCACCTCCTACTACATCAAAGCAGCAGGAGGAAGTACATAATCAGAGGCAGGAAGAAACCCAGGAAAATGTGCAACGACAGGAAGAAACCCAGGCGAAAACAGAAGAAGAAAGCAGCTCTAAAATTAATAATGATACACAAATTGATCCGAATTTGCTCCAGCAATGGCAGCAATTCAACTCAATCATCGACAAATTAGAGTGCTCTAAAGATGATGAGGTTTCTAAAGAGGGCGACACACAGGAAGCGACATCGAAACCGGTTTCGGGCGAAACCAGGAACCTGCCCAAATCAAAAGAAACATAAATCATTCTTAAGGATCCATCGGGCGAAATCATTTTGCAAATTGAAGAGATTCCCCCTTTAGATATATTTTATAGCCCTAAGCATAAAGTTGTTGTAAAGTGACAGAGGAAAAGGAGAAGGGCTGATCAACCTTCTTTATTCCCTGAATTAACAGTGATGGGCAATGTTGTGTGGAAAGAGGAATTCGACCCCTCCGATGACTTAACCAAGCTATCGCAATACGCTGGAGCATATTCGGCGGCGACCATTGATAAAGCATCGGAGGTGAGCAGTTTATTGAAAGCGAAGGATCAAGACATCTCTTCGTTACAGGCGCAATTATCGAAAGTTCGGCAGAAGGCAGAACAGGCGGAGCAGGAATTGCTAGTACAGCAGAAGAACAATTATCAACTGACTAAGCAATTACAAGAGGAGAAACAGAGGATTGATGAGGGCGCAATCCAAAGGAAAAAGGAACTATCGGCAGCATTGGAACAATTAAGAATATCGAGTAAGGGAACGATAAAAGCTAAAGATGAGCAAATCGCTCAATTGTCCACTCAAATTGAGAAAATGAAAAGGCTCCCTCAGGTAGATGAATTGAAAGCAGAAGCGCTTCAATTGAATAAGGCATTGATTAATCAGGTTAAGCTCCTATGTCAACAGATTACACAGGCAGAAACATTGTGCGAGTTAGTAGCATCCATAAGCGAAAAGGTAGAAAAAGCAAGGACCGATTTAGATCAGACCGAAGAAACATTGACAAGTTTTATAGAATGGAAAGATTCCGATCAAGGCCAAGTGACTAATCTACTGAGAATTCTGGAATCGCACAAAGAAATATTATTCACAGAATGGCAATCACAGTTAATGAAGGCAGAAAGAGCGATTTTTAGATGCAAAGCAACCACTGGTAATTTGGTTGAATTAGTAAATAATACGCTTTATTTGTCTAATATGATTTCCCAATGTACTCCAGGCCAATTAACAGCAACAAAGATGTTGGAGCATTCATGCTACCCGGAGCTGGAGAAAAATGGAAGATTAATCGCGGGGATCAACAGTTTAACATGGAATGCTTATTGGTTCCTCTTAGTGAAGCCATACAACCAAAGAGCCGCCTTAAAATGCCTTACAGATGCTGTCGGGTATATCATACTCGACATTCAGGATGCCACCTTTGCTGCCCAATTCAGCTTGCGCCTCAACAAACCGCCAGAAGTGGAGCCGATGCTTGCGATAAGCCATCTCAGGTTTAAAGGCAAACAACCTGAGTCATGATTCACATCGTCGACTGCCAGATCGCCCCAAGGAGATAGATCGCATTTACTGATGCCAATTTAGTAGGATTTTGTTTCATAGATTTTTTTAGCTTAGTAGTATTTATAGACCCTTTCACGCATTTAGAAAGGGTCGGAAAGTTTTGTATATGACTTAAACCCTGAGGTTGCACTATTGTACTTCAGGGATATTATTTTATGAAACTGGACCAATTATTTTGAATTGAATGAGGAAGGTTTTTATGCAAATGTGCACTACTGTCTTTGTTTAAAAGCATTTATGTGTTGAAGAAGGAATTTTGAATAGCGATTGATATTTGGGATTGATCGGAAGCTCACATGGTACTATTATCTGCGTCTGTACTCATTCCTGTTATATGAATTGTTGTTTAAATCACTCTTGCTATTATCGCTTATATATATATGTGCTTTTCACAGCATTCTTTATGCATTCCACTATTGGTTGTCTATAGCATGCTTCTCTTTCAATCGTATATATGTATCGATGATATAAACAGTGAATGCAGTAATATGTATTAATCGCTTCATTTTGACTATTGATATGAAGTAATCTCTGAATGATTGAATATCTTATGTTTATGTGATAGAGTAATATCCGAATGAATAAGTTGTTCCCGGGATTAGTATTAGTTTCCCTATTTTTGTCAATAGAATAAGCTAGTCGCCTATCATCAAAAGCAAACTATTCATCACCCATCCATCCCTTTTATTCATTATCGGGAAACTAGTCCCATTATCTCCAGTCGGAGCCACCATCCCAAACGGAAAAGGAGCTGTACTAAGGTCCGGACCGGGTGGTTATCCCCCAATGTTGTTGCAGCGATTTTCAAGGCCTCAACATTTCTGGCGCTAGAAGGAGGGCCATCCGCTATGAATGGTGAGTAAGCCAACACCTACAAACCATTCAAAGAGTAATTCACCCTCCACCTCTCCTCGAACATCTCGTTCGCATTCTGCATCTCCAGTATCCAGACGAGACGAAGAAGAATCAACCACTACTGCTCAATTACATCATACTTCAGAACACTTAAGTCCGGAGTCCCCTGAAGTTCAATCCATCATCCAGAAACTTCAAGGCTTCTCAATTTCCCCTCCTAGATCAGAAGTATCACAAGGCAGTTAGACTTCACAATTTCGCTTACCCCCTCACCTTACCAGACTCCAAAGAGAAAAGCTAGGTATTGAACCACCCGAGTTTCCTTTACCCGAAAGGAAAAGGATTAAAAAGACCGCTGAAGGTTCTGGTAGTGAAACATTTTCTCCATCATCTTCCATTTCATCATCACCTGTGCGAAGTCAAACACCCACTTCACCACTACATATCGTTGTTCACCAAGGGACTTCATCTCAAACATCACAAACTTTTCAATCTGTAATTTTTCCTCCCCCTCAAGCACCTAGAACACCACAGGCAATTGTTGGTAATCCTAAAATGTCTCAAAGACCATGGAGAAGTCCTGATGCAGTCACCATGCCTGCACCTTTACACCCGTAACCCTATTACCCCAAAAAATGGCTACCCAAGTTCAATCCAGATGCTGGAACTTCGGCAGAAGAATGCATAAACAATTTTATGTTGTCAGTCAATCTAAAGGGAGTCACTGAAGAAGATGTGGTAGTAAGATTATTTCCCTATACACTGCAAGGATCTGCAGGGTCTTGGTATTTTTCCTTGCCTTCTGGATCCATCACAAGTTGGAATATCTTCCAAGAACAATTTCTCACCAAATACGCCGATGACAGATCCTTAGCTACGCTTGTCCATGGCCTTTCCAATTTAAGGATCGAGTCAAGAGAACCCATTAAGGAGTTCAACTCCCGATTCAACAAACTCTTGAACAAAATCCCCACTGATGATAAGCCAAGCGAACAAGTTACAAGCGAGTGGTATATCACTGCTTTACCTTCGAACATAGCCATATTTGTGGATAGGGCTAAACATCTTACATTGGCCGAAAACATGAAGGAAGCACTCGTTGTGGAAAAAAGTGTAATCGCCTTAGAAAAGAAAACTGCCCTGGAAGAACGAAAATCTAAAAAACAGTCCTTTAAATATGACTCGAAGAAAAAGATCACTAAGGATCCATATGACATGGAGGGCCTTCAGAAAGTCCTTAAAACCATGTCGAACGAAATGGTTGAGATCAAGAAACAAGTATCAGAATCCTCAACAAAGAAACCATATAGGAATTTCAAGAAACCCGAGTCCAAGTCTCCAAATGTTATATCATACGCAGACTCGGATCCTGAGGAAGAAGAAGAAGAAGAAACAGTTACACCATCTGAAGAAGAAGAATAGGAAGTAGTTGAATGTCACGGGATGTGGGATTTTATACTCCCTAATTCCGATACTGACGTTGAGCAAGAAGCCTTCCCTGTCACTACAACGAGTAAAGGTACTCCCGAACCTGTTCAAGCTAATCCAAAGAAAAGGAGTGCTGGAACCAATACTGCAAAGGAAAAGGTACCCGCTAGGAAGCCAGCCGCGACAGTATCTAACAATCATCCATCATCCTCCACTACACCTTCGTCATCTAAGAAATTGGTAGTTTCTGATTCCATGGATTATAATATTGTCGATGACATGAAGAAAACTAAGGCAAACATCACCATATTTGAACTTAGTAAATTAAAACATCAGCAAAAATTACTACTCAAAGAACTTAACGTTGTTCCTTCTTCACCTCTTCCCACCACTAAAGCTGCAAGCGACTCAGGACAACCCCCTTCTGGCAGAGTTGAGGCAACTGACACAATTCTGATTGGAGATAGATCAAACTCCCATACCCCTCCTTTCCTCTTAACTTATGAAATTTATAATCGAAATCTACGCAACTGCTTAATTGATTCTGGGGCATCCTCGAATATAATGCCTGCTTCAGTTTGCTCTAAACTGAATATAGAACCCTAGACGTCTTCTATTCACATTGTGCAGTTAGATAGAACTAAGGTTCAAGTTCTAGGGGAAATAAACTCTGTAACAATCAGGTTATCAGTGGATCCATGAATAGTCCAAAGGATTGATATTCTAGTCGTCGATATACCTGAATTCTAAGGGTTGATTTTAAGCAAGGATTGGTCAGAAAAACTCCATGGGTATATCTCCATCGATTGGTCCCATATGTGGCTCCCCTATAAGGGCAAGCCCAATCAAATAAGGATCGATCGAGAGAAACATATGACCCACACTGTTACAGAATTTGAACAAGAAAATCAACCAGTCGCGTTCAACAACAATATCCTGGGAAATTATTCTTCCGAGTCATTTTTCGGCAATTATATTGCCCAGCCATCTCCTTTCTCAGTCAACAATTTCGCATCAAAAATCGAATTTTTTCACAGACCGACAGGTCTAAATGTGTTAATGTTACTAAGAATGTTGTAACAAAAATTGTAGATAATTCATTATTTTGGTCTTTATATTTTGATGGATCTAAGTCCAGTGAA